>PITA01002718.1:17456-39373 GCA_004023965.1 Spilogale gracilis | reverse complement strand
ATGGTTCAGACTTCTTTGAGGAGCTGACATTAACCCTGAAGGATGAAAGGAAGTGAATGGAAATAGCCACCCACCATGGGCAGAAGAAAAAGCATATTAAGGTATTGAGACAAGGTGGAGGCTATCAAATTTGAGAAGGCACACTTTATCTTCTGACTCAGAGAGAACAAAGCAAGATGGTTCCAGGTGCAGACAGTACAACAAGTTGAGAAGTTCTCTTTGAATGGTTCTATGTCTTTGATGAAGTAAGACACTGGGTGATTTACTTTAGTGTGGTGCTGAGGGAAGCCCAGGATGAACCCATTAAAAAGAAGAGAAGAGGGAGGGGACCGCAAAGCTCTTCTAGGGAAGGAAACTACCTTTTCTTCTACCTTTTTAAGTTCTCAACTGGGAACCCCAGAACAAAAGGCAGATTAACAAAAGAAAAGCATGCAAATTTATTTAATCTCTTGACATCAGAGCCTTCATAAAGAAATAAAAGCCTAAAGGCAGGTTAAACCTCAGTGTTTTTATGCTAGTTTGACAAAGAGTGGAAAGGTATGCTAGGGCAAAGGGGAACTAAGTGCATAAACTGAAAGAAACTTAACAAGGCCTGGCCATCCAGATGCTTCTCTGTGTGCCTTGTCTTCCTCAAAGATAAGGATGCTCTTTTCCTCTGAGTATAGGGAGAGCACCTCCCTCATGAAGGTTTTATGACCTTCAGGGAAAGATCAGACGGTCCTTCCCACACATGCTGTTTCTCAATTACTTCAGCTTGATATACTCAATAGGCAACATTGCCAGATTTGAGGGTGGCATGTCCTGATCTCCACCACCCTGTGGCAGCCACAGACTGAAAAGCTCTGCACAGCAGCCCTGAGGACCTAGACTAGAGCCAGGGACTTAAAAGGTATCAGGACTGTCTCAGGCTCGTCTGCCCCCTGGGCATCAGCTGCCCTCTCTCAGGCCTTCTCCTTGTGAACTGTAACATTGCTATAGGCAACTCTGTAGGCAAAACTTACCATCCTACAAAAAAAGAGAAAATGGATAATTCTCTACCACTTCTATTCAAAAAAAAGAAAAAAAATAGTTTAACACATCCCAGAATTAATCATGGTGTCCATGACAATGGAGTGCTGTTAATGACTCCCTGTGTCACAAGACTTGGGCCTGTTGTCCAAATGGAGAGAACTCGAGGCATGGAAAACAGACATTACACTCTGCTCCTCAAAAACACAACTCAAGTCAAGCTGAGAAGTAAATCTACATGACATAAAAACACCATTTACAATTAATTTATATAAATAAACTATAATAACCTGCTACAATTCCAGTATTGAAGTTCTAACCCACATCACAAAGGAAGAATCGATAAAGCCTTAAGCCAGTCACAGCTTGAAGAATGGTTTCTCCTGTTTGGAACCTGTTCTTTCACTGTGCTGGTTCTGTGATGCTAACATCTCTCATTTTGTGTCCCAATTTATGCCCATCCCGCACCAGACCTTAGAATGCTTGCACATGGGCACACACACACACATACACACACACACACACACACACACCATCTCTCTGCAAATGCTTAAAATGTCACACACACCCCTTTTTTTTTTTTTGCTCCAGCTATTCTGTCTCTTAAATGGCCACTCCACAAATTTGTGCAAAGATGGAACAGGTCAAAAATATAGATAAAATCATGAAAGTGGTCATCCTTGATCTTTATCAGACATCATATAATCCACGTGCAATTTGCTTGATTTTCATTTAAAGTGTTAACAGTTTTTCTAATAGAAAAAGACTGTATGACTAACTGTAAAATTCACCTTCAATTCAGATAGCACCACCTGCAGAGTCCTTATGGGATGATGCAATTCAAAAACCCAAGCAAGCATAGCATTTATTTCGAAGAGTAGGAGACAGAAGAGGTCTGATTCTTAGTTATTTTTTTTTCCAGCCCTGCCTTTACACTCTGCATTGCAGTTTTCCATTAAGCATATTTTCCAGAAAATTTCAATGTCTAGGGCTTCAACATCTCAACTAAATTCGCAGACCTTGAAATCTAAAGGTTTAGCTCAAAAATGTAAAATAGAACTTAAAGGATTAAAATATTTTACAACTCATCCTCTTACATTGCATGACTTCCTTTATAAGTTAATGGAATTATTTGCAAATTTGGAGAAATCTCAAACAAGACTTGAGCAACATAGAAGACATAACTACTGACTAGATTGAAGAAAAAAAATTATTGCAACTTTCCTTTCCTCCTAATTATTGCAGGTTACAGAAGTTGTTCCATCCAGTGTCCATAAACAGTTAAACCTTTTAGTTAAAGTATTTATTGGTTGTTCTCTACAGTACATTAAAAATGGTTTCCTACACCTTTAACTGTTAATTAGCTCAAGTATTTGGTTCAAAAACCACAGCTCTGTTTAGTGTGACCTCACTGGTATGGCATCTGGGTAATTATCTTTGAGATAATGAGCCTTTTCATCCATAACAGAACAACAGCCTCTCACTTGGATTGCAAAAGATCAGAGGCAATCTGCTGCACACCAGGGTGCCTGCCATCCCCTTTGTATCATACCTTATTTTCAAACTAACCTTTCACATTTTGAATTAATTAAAGTGTTTTCAGATTAAAAATTAATGAATTCACTTTAGCATCATTTGGGGGGATAATAGGCACAAAATACCATCCCAACAATGTTTTGGATTTTAATGCCACAGCCTAAAATAGAAGGAAAACTACATCTCTCGCAGACTCCCTGACACGTGTCACAGCGTAGCCAAGTCCCGATTCTGGTAGCTCAGGAAAATGACAAGATTCAGTGATACAGTGTGGTGGGGTACTCAGCTGCTATTTTGATATATTTTAAGTACTTTCAAAAATTAATTTAGAGGTTACAAAGTTTTCTATCAGGTTGTGATAAAGAGGTTCCTACCCTTAACCATCAACTGTTCCTATTTATCTGTGTCCTCCCTCCTTGTCTCACCTTTCTTTCAACAGTAAATTGTCACCCTTTTTATGTAGCAAGAGCTAATATGGAACCTGTTTCTCAAAGGGTCAAGCCCTCTTTCTCAGACATCTGCTGGAAGCCCACTTTTTAAAAATGCTCTCTTCATGAGGAAACTTGAAATGGATAGATTCTGTGCACCTGAAAATAAGGAGCCACAATAAGGGGCAAACAAGGATTTTATTTTAGATTGAAGAATTGTAATTTGGGGGCCAAAGATTCAGGGAGAAACCCAAATAGTGTCCCATCTATAGAGTAAAAGCAAAGGGTTTTTATGAGGAAGAGAGAAAAGAGGGTAATCATATGGATTAAGAAGAGAAAGAAAAGTTTTCTGTGGGTATTTCAATGAAGTAAGCTACTCTCGGTTCTGTAGAGGCGGCTTTTAGGCAACAGGCTTGAGCAATGGAATGTGGAAAGGGCCCAGAGTGATCACCTGGCTGGAAATGGGCCCAACAGACAGCCCACCTCAAAATATACATCGGTCCTAACTGACCAATAGACTACTTACAACCAGACACAGTTTCCAAAAAAGGAAAACTCCATAAGGCCCCATACCTTCTCACCTCTCCTTTTTAAATACATTCCTGGCCCACTCCTCCTTGCAGATAGCCTTTTCTCTGCTGTCCTGCCCACCACCCCTCTATGGTGTATTCAAGAAACTTTGATCTTATCTGTTCTGCTTCAGGTGAGTTCTTTCACTGTTGCCCCACAGCTTCCACCAGACCATCGCCCCACATTCGGGGTCCCCCATCGTATCAGGGGAGACACCACAGGTTAAACATTGGTGGTCTGCTGCTTTTATCTCAGAAAGTCCACAGCTGTCGGTATTGTGATCACAGTGTCCTTTCCTCCTGCTGACTTCTCAAACAGTTGCCTAAAGTAATTGCCACTTTGCCCAATCCTAAGGTTTTAGTCCAGTTCAAACAAAAGCAAGTCCTTTCTCTCTAGTGGCCACTCAGACTCCATTTTAAAACAGCTCCAATCTGGGGCTCCTGCGTGGCTCAGAGGGTTGGGCTTCTGCATTTGGCTCAGGTCATGATCTCAGGGTCCTGGGATTGAGTCCTTCGTCAGGCTCTCTGCTCAGTGGAGAGCCTGCTCCCCTCCACTTTCTCTGTCTCCTTCTGCCTATTTGTGATCTCTCTCTCTGTCATATAAATAAATAAAATCTTTTTTAAAAAAATAGCTCCAATCATACCAGTGTTGTACAATTCCATCTAAGTCTGTTGTTAAAGTTATTCAACTACTTGTTAAAGAGTGTAAGAAAGGGGCACCTGGATGGCTAAGTTGGTTAACTTTCTGATTCTTGAATTCAGCTCAGTTCATGAACTCAATGTCTTGAGATCTAGCCCCACATCAGACTCCACACTCATTGGCAAGTCTGCTTGAAATTATCTCTTCCTCTCCCCCTTCCCCCATGCATGTGCTCGCTCTCTCTCTCTCAAATAAATAAATCTTAAAAAAAAAAAAATTAAGGAAGGCTTTTCTCAAGAACAACTACTGCAATGGAAGTTCTGAAGTAGGGGAAAGAGTCTGAGCTTAACTTCAAATGAAACAAAGACAACAGGAGATTTACAGCCCAGGAGCAGAGTGGAGTCTGTGGATGCAAAATTACTAAGAGGAAGCATTAAGGCTAGGGTGAGCCTTGGTAACTCACCAGGATTCTTGCTGAAGGCTGGTCAGGTTGATAACACATGGAGAGCAGGGGAGGAGAAATTTGATCAAATACAGAGGAAGAGGAATTTAATAAACTGACTTAGCTGGGATCTTGCAAAAACCAGACTAAGTGTGTCAACAACAGAGTCCAAGATCAGAACCCAAGCCAGAAGGGGGTTAAGTGGGCACCTGGGTGGTTCAGTGGGTTAAAGCCTTGACCTTTGGCTCAGGTCATGATCTCAGGGTCCTGGGATTGAGGCCCGCATCAAGCTCTCTGCTCAGTGGGGAGCCTGCTTCCTCCTCTCTCTCTGCCTGCCTCTCTGCCTACTTGTGATCTCTCTCTGTGTCAAATAAATAAGTAAAATCTTTAAAAAAAAGAAGAGGGTTAAGTGCCTGAGTCCAGCTCCTGCTAAACCAGGAGTCCCTGAGAAGGAAGGAGGGTGTTGGCGAATGAGGAATGAGAGCCCCAAAGATTCTTTGCAATCACCTGCCAGGCATCTCTGTCTCACCAGCTTTCTGTGTCTTTATTTATAGGAAACAAGTTATAGATTAAAAGGAAAATCTTTTACAGTAGGTGATTTTAGAAAATACAGTGCATTCATCAGTGAAAATACTTTTGCAGCTGTACATGTCTGCAATTTACGTCAAATCCCTCAACCAAAACGGGGATAGGTTTGATCAGTAAAGTTTTTTATAATTTATAAAGGGTAGATTAATCATGTGGTGTTTTTTAACCCGGTCTTACAGAAAAGAAAGGAAATAAAGTAATTAAAAGGCTTAGGTGAGTTAGATACATACAAAGTTATAGTTTAAACTAAGTTATTTTTTTGTTTATTTATTTTTGGTGTTCCAAGATTCATTGTTTATGCCCCACACCCAGTGCTCCATGCAGTACGTGCCCTCAATACCCACCACCAGGCTCACCAATCCCCCCACACCGACCCCTCCAAGATCCTCAGTTCGTTTCTGAGTCCAAAGTCTCTTATGTTTCCTGTCCCTCTCTGATTTACCCTACTTCCCATTTCCTTTCCTTCTCCTACTGTCCTCTATATTACTCCTTATGAACCACAAGTAAGTGAAACCATGTGATACTTGACTTTCGCTACCTGGTTTATTTCACTCAGCATAATCTCTTCCAATCCAGTCCATGTTGCTACAAAAGTTGGATATTCATCCTTTCTGATGGAGGCATAGTATTCCATTGTATATATGTACCACATCTTCTTTATCCATTCATCTGTTGAAGGCACCTTGGTTCTTTCCACCATTTGGCAATTGTGGCCATTGCTGCAATGAACATTGGGGTATATATGTCCCTTCTTTTCACTACATCTGTATCTTCGGGATAAATACCTAGTAGTGCAATTGCAGGGTCATAGCTCTATTTTTAATTTTTTAAGAAATCTCAACACTGTTTTCCAAAGTGGCTGCACCAACTTGCATTCCCACCAATAATGTAAGAGGGTTCCCCTTTCTCCACAGCCTCTCCAACATTTGTTGTTTCCTGTCTTGTTAATTTTGGCCATTCTTACTGGTTACTGCCTATGTTCTCCTCCAGGATTTTGATGGATTACTTTCATCCATTTTGAATTTATCTTTGTGTGTGGCATAAGAGAATGGTCTACTTTCCTTCTTCTATATGTAGCTGTCCAATTTTCCCAGCACCATTTATTGAAGAGACTGTCTTTTTTCCACTGGATATTTTTTCCTGCTTTGTTGAAGATGATTTGACCATAGATTTGTGGGTCCATATCTGGACTCTCTACTCTGTTCCATTGGTCTATTTATCTGTTTTTGTGCCAGTACCATGCTGTCTTGGTGATCACAGCTTTGTAATAAAGCTTGAAATCAGGTAACGTGATGCCCCAGCTTTGTTTTTCTTCTTCAACAATTCCTTAGCAATTTAAGGTCTTTTTTGGTTCCATATATATTTTAGGATTGTTTGTTCCAACATTTTGAAAAATGTTGGTAGAATTTTGATGGGGATGACACTGAAAGTATAGATTGCTCTGGGCAGTATAGACATTTTAACAATGTTTATTCTTCCGATCCATAAGCATGGAATACTCTATACCATCTTTTTGCTTCTTCTTCAATTTCTTTCAGGAGTGTTCTATAGTTCCTCAAGTACAGATCTTTAACTTCTTTGGTTAGGTTTATTCCTAGGTATCTTATTGTTTTTGGTGCTATAATAAACAGAATTGATTCTCTGATTTCCTTTCTATATTTTCATTGTTAGTGTATAAGAATGCAATGGATTTCTGTGCATTGATTTTGTATCCTGCCACATTACTGAATTATTGTATGAGTTCTAGAAGTTTGGGAGTAGAGTCTTTTGGGTTTTCCATATAGAGTATCATGTCATCTGCAAAAAGAGAGAGTTTGACTTCTTCTTTGCCAAGTTGAATACCTTTTATTTCTTTCTGTTGTCTGATTGCTGTTGCTAGGACTTCTAACACTATGCTGAACAGTAGTTGTGTGAGTGGGCATCCTTGTCTTGTTCCTGTTCTCAGAGGGAAGGCTGTCAGTTTTCCCCCATTGAGAATGATATTCGCTGTGGGTTTTTCATAGATAGATTTTATGAGGTTGAGGAATGTTCCCTCCATCCCTATACCTTGAAGAGTTTTAATCAGGAACAGATGTTGTATTTTGTCAAATGGGTTTTCTGCATCAATTGAGAGGACCATGTGGTTCTTCTCTCTTCTCTTATTGATTTGTTCTATCACGTTGATTGATTTGCAAGTGTTGAACCACACTTGCATCTCTGGCATGAATCCCACCTGGTCGTGGTGGATAATGTTTTTAATGTACTGTTGGATTCTATTAACAAGGATCTTGTTAAGAATCTTGGCATCTATATTCGCCAGAGATATTGGTCTGAAGTTCTCCCTTTTGATGGGGTCTTTGTCTGGTTTGGGGATTAGAGTAATGCTAGCTTCATAGAAAAAGTCTAGAAGTTTTTCTTCTGTTTCTAGTTTTTGAAACAGTTTCAGGGGAATAGGTGTTATTTCTTCTTTGAATGTTTTGTAGAATTCCCCAGGGAATCCATCGGGTCCTGGGCTCCTGTTTTTGGGGAGGTTTTTTGATCACTGCATCAATCTTGTTACTAGATATAGGTCTATTCAGATTGTCAATTTCTTCCTGTTTCAGTCTTGGAAGTTTATAGGTTTCCAGGAATGCATCCATATCTTCTAGGTTGTTAAATTTATTATCATATAACTGTTGATAGTAATTTCTGATGATTGCTTCTATTTCCTTGGTGTTAGTCATGATTGCTCCCCTTTCTTCATAATTTTATTAATTTGGGTCTTCTCACCTTTCTTTGGATTAGTTTGGTCAATGGTTTATCGATCATATTAATTCTTTCAAAGAACGAGCTTCTAGATTCGTTGGTGTGTTCTATTGCATCTCTAGTTTCTAATTAATTGATCTGTGCTCTAATCTCAATTATATCCTGTCTTGTGTGTGGGGTTGGTTTAATTTGATGTTGATTTTCCAGTTCTTTTTTTTTAAGATTTTATTTATTTATCTGACACAGAGAGAGAGATCACAAGTAGATAGAGAAGCAGGCAGAGGGAGAGGAGGAAATAGGCTCCCCGCTAAGCAGAGAGCCTGATGTGGGCCTCGATTCCAGGACCCTGAGATCATGACCTGAGCCCAAAGCAGAGGCTTAACCCACTGAACCACCCAGGCACCCGATTTTCCAGTCTTTAAGGTGTAATTAGAGTTGGTGTGTTTGGGATTTTTCAATCTTTTTGAATGAGGCTTGGGTGGCTATATATTTCCCCCTTAGGATTGCCTTTGCTGTAACCCATAGGTTTTGGATCAATGTATCTTCATTCTCATTGGTTTCCATGAAGTGTTTCAGTTTTTCTTTGATTTCCTGGTTGATCCACAGATTCTTGAGCAGGATAGTCTTAGCTTCCAAGTGTTTGATTTTCTTCTGAACTTTTTGTTGTGGTTGAGTTCCAGTTTTAAAGCATTGTGGTCAGAGAATATGCAGGGAATTATCTCAATCTTTTGGTATCTGTTGAGCCCTGACTTGTGACCTACTATGTGGTCTATTCTGGAGAAAGTTTGGTGTGCACTCAAGAAGAATGAGTATTCTGCTGTTTTAGGGTGGAATGTTCTGAATATATCTATATAGAGATTGGACCCATCTAGTCCAATGTGTCATTCAAAACTCTTGTTTCTTTGTTGATTTTCTGTTTAGATGATCTGTCCATTGCTGAGAGTGGTGTGTTAAGATCTCCTACAATTAATGTATTCATATCTAATGACTCTTTATTTTGCTTAACAGTTGGCTTATGTAGTTGGCTGCTTCCATGTTGGGGGCATAAATATTTACAATTGTTAGATCTTCTTGGTGTATAGACCCTTTGAGAATGATGTAGTATCCTTCTGTGTCTCTGACTACAGTCTTTAGATTAAAATCCAGTTTGTCTGATATGAGAATCACTACCTCGGCTTTCTTTTGAAGTCCATTGGCATGAAAGATGGTCCTCTATCCCCTCACTTTCAATCTGGAAGTGTCTTTAGATTTAAAAAGTGTCTCTTGTAAACAGCATATGAATGAGTCCTGTCATTTTATCCAGTCTGCAACCCTGTGCCATTTTATTGGAGCATTTAGGCCACCACATTGACAGTGATTATTGATAGATACGTTTTTATTGACATCATGTTAAGTGTGAAGGTCACGTTTCTATAGATTACCATTGTAAATTTCTGTTCTGTGTCATTCTTGGGTTCATTTCCCTTTTATAGAATCCATTTTAATATTTCTTGTAGTGCTGCCTTGTGGTCACATTATCTTTTACACCTTGCTGGTCCTGGAAGCTCTTTATCTCTCCTTCCATTTGAAAGTCAACCTTGCTGGGTATATTATCCTTGGTTGTATATTTTTTTCCATGAAATTTCCTGAATATGTCTTGTCAGCCCTTTCTGGCTTGCCAGGTTTCTGTGGATAGGTCTGATGTTATTCTGATGGTCCTCCCTCTGTACGTAAGGGATCACTTCCCCCTAGCTGCCCTTAAGATATATTCTTTGGTTTTATGATTCACAAATTTCACAATTATGTGCCTGGAGGTTTTTCTGGCCTCATTGATCTTGGGGGATGTCCTCTCTGCCTCTAGGACACAAACACGTGTTTCATTCCCCCAGATTAGGGAGTTTTTCAGTGATTTGCTCAACTATATCTTCTAGGTTTCTCTCTCTCTCCACTCCCTTAAAGATTCCAGTAATTCTGATATTGGAGCATTTCATGGCATTATTTATTTCCCTAATTCTATTTTCATGGAATTCTAGCTGTTTGTTCCAAGAATTCTCTTGCTCCTCCTTCTCAATCCATCTGTCTTCTAAATCACTAATACGATCTTCAGCTTCACTTACTCTAGCTGTTAGAGTATTTAAATTAGATTGCATCTCAATATTAGTCTTTTTAACCTCTGCCAGTTTGGCTTTCACTTCTGTCCTTAGAGCTTCTATCTTGCCACTAATGTTCTTTTCCAATTTAGCCACTGCTTGGATGATTGCTACCCTGAATTCCACTTCTGTCATACTGTTTATGTTCATTTCCAGTAGTTCTGTGGCAGGGGTTGCATTCTCTGGGTTTTTCTTCTGTTGGTTGTTCCTCCTCTGAGTCATTTTGGTGAAGGATGCTTGAGGGGATGTGTAGCTGAATATATCAACAACTATCCAGGTGAGTTGCTCGTTGGAAGTTTTTGGAGCAACCAGAAGTCAGCACTGAGAAGGAAGAAGAAAGAAAAAAGAGAGAGAAAAAGAGAAAATAAGCATGAAAA
This sequence comes from Spilogale gracilis, assembly GCA_004023965.1. Classification (NCBI taxonomy): domain Eukaryota; kingdom Metazoa; phylum Chordata; class Mammalia; order Carnivora; family Mephitidae; genus Spilogale; species Spilogale gracilis. The sequence continues at coordinate 28,932 of PITA01002718.1, read as the reverse complement.
AAAACCCAGCCAAATGGGCCCCAATGGTAACATTTATATGGTTCAAATCCACAAAAGAGTAATGAAAAAGACCATCAAAAGTAACAGAAAGTTGAGGAGATCAAAAAGCTAAACCCAACCCAATTGACCCCCAAGACCAGTATTTATATATTATAAAGGCAAAAACAGTTACACAGAAACACTAACAGAAGAATAGAATGGGAAGGTGAGTGTATACCCTCGTAGTGGGCAAGGAAAGTATTTCATATCATCCTCCTGGGTGTGTCCTGTTACTATTGTTAGATGAGTCCACTTTCTAGAGATATAGGGAAATTAAAACTGGTTTATATATAGGGGTAGTATTGAATAGGAATGACGGATTACCTTGAAACTTTTAACTATATGTATATTTAAAAGAAAAAAGAATAAAGGAAAGAAGAGAGAAAAAAGGAAAAAAAAAACAGAAAAAGCAAACAAAAGAAGCAACAACAACACCAACACCAACACCACCAACAACAAAACAGAAAACAAAAACAAAAAACACAGGTATGTGTTTGAAAAAATTTCAAGGTAAAAAGTTATTACAGAGTGTTGTAGGAAGTATCACGTTGTAATAAGTGGGTTAAAAAGTAAAAGACCAAAAACCATAAGAATGAATTTAAAATTTTAAGTGAAAACTTAAAAAATATAAGTAGAAAAAAGTTGAAAGTAAAATGAGAAGCTGTATCTATAAAATGTTTAGCTTTTGGGGTAGTACCAGGAGCTTAAAAATTGATTTTTTTCCCCAATGTTGGGGTTTTACAGTTTTATGGAGACCCTTTGGTCTTGTCCTATTGTTTTTCTGGCTTGTCTTCTGGGGGAGGGGCCTATCACGGTGTTTTTTGTCAGTATTATGGGGGTTGAGTCTCTCCGCCCCATTTCTAGGGGTTGGGCTCCATGGCAACCAGGTTTTCAGCCTTTTGTTTTCTGGAGGATTTGTTCTTTTGTGGCTTTTTGCAGCTTTTGGTAAGTCAGGCCAGAGCAAGATGTGTGCGCCCAGACCTCCGTTTCAGAGAGAAACTTCAGCTATCTTCCCTCTGGATGGTGCAGGGCACACAGACTCTCTCTGTATTTTCCCCTTTATCCCATTGCTTCTCTCAAGCTGTGCTGACCCACCGCCGGTAGTCAGAATGGCACCCAAAGGCCCCACTTGTCGCTTCACTCCTGTGCCATGGAAACCATGACTGATTTTGGATCGTGAGACCTTGTCTCTGCCCAGAGTCTCTGTAGTGCACACGCAGGCAGGAAGCACTAAGATTCCACGGTCCAGCATGTCCCACAGAAGTCTGCAGAGTCGCCTCTCTTGAGGGTTGCACACACCTGGCCCAAGAGGCCGGGGAAAAATGTGACAATTTTAAAAACACCCCACATCACCGGGTTCCCTCATGCGGCACTGGCACCGGGGAGTGCTTTCTCTCCCCAGCTTGGAGCCATAGTTTTCTATCCCTGCCAACGGCGGTCAGCTTTCCCTGGTTGCCTCTTAACGCCCTCTGTTTTTGACTGCTTTTAATTAGACTGCAATTTGGTTTTACTCCCCAAGCACAGAGCACGTTCATACTGGGGTATTGCTTTCCAATGGGTAGCTACTGTGAGCTCCCTCCCCCGGCCTTTTGTCTTCGGATATCACTCCGGTCATTCCCACGCCACTTTACCTCTTTGCTGATGCTCTTCTTCCCCCATATAGATCCAGAAGTGTGTAATATTACATTTCAGGCTAATTTCATGGGTGTTCACAGTGTTTTTGCAGGTATTTAGCACACTTCAGGGGACCCTTTGAAATGGGGACACTTAGTTTTCCACCATATTGCTAGGATCCCAGTTTCAACTAAGTTATTAACAAAGCAGCCAGGAGTCAGCCTGTCTGGCATATTAATCATCCTAAAGGAAGTGTACCTTATTTTGCAAAAGTAAAAGCGCTTGTACAAGCCTCTTCTTAGTGACTGGGTGCGTAAGCATCATGGAGGACTTTATTTATAGATCCTCTGTATGAAGGGCAATGCTCTTACTAATACCTTATTGGTTTTATATTTAACCATTCATTTGACAATCTCCTCCTCAACAATCTCCCCACAGATTCACAGGAGATTTAAAGGGAAAGTGCAAAAAGTACACTCTCTTGAATAGATCTAAAGACTGCAAGGAGTTTCAGTTTGGCTTAAAATGCCCTGAGGCCCTGTCAAGAATATTGTGTTTTACTTTTAAGATAAAGACCGATCAATAGATAGAGGAGATGCCAATTTTGCACCATCGGCAGGAGTGAGGCTCAGACTGCCCTTTCCTCTCTGTAACCACGTCAGGCCTAGTGGGGTTATTTTCCGGCAGCATTCTCACTGAAACTTATGGAAGTCAGTGAGTTTTCCCGTGAAGCAGGAGCTGTGCTCAGACTGCCGTCTTCCCAACAGTGACTCCATCAGCTTATGAGACTGAGTGGCTCCGAGCAACTTTGGAAGTCTGACACAAGTTTGGTCAAAGGAGAGAGTCTTCATCAATATTAAAATTCCTCAATATAATCCTGAAATGATAATCAGTTCTCCCACTGTTTCATATTGACTTTATGTAATAAGGGAGGGATGAGAAAAGTGATGCTAACCACTCTGTCATCATTCTCTTAGTCTTAATCAAGTTTTATCTTTGTTGTGAGAAACAGAAATGCACTCAAATTAGCTCAATCATAAAGGAAGAATTATAAAAGAAATTTTTATAAGAGGACTTAGTGTAACCAAACCTCATGAAGAATAAGATCCAAGGCCAGAAAAAGAATCAAAGCAAAGCATTTCTCTGTCTCTCCTTCTATCTTCCTTTCCCTTTCTGTCTCTTTCTTTCCATGTTTCTTTGATTTTTGTTTTTTTGGTTTCTTGGGTTTTTTTATAGTTTTTGCCTCTAGGGGTGAATCTGACTTGACCACTTTGGTTTGTCCTTAACTGCCCATGGTTCTTGGTCACACCACTTCAAAGAATGAGGAGGTAGACCAGATGAATGAAGAGTGGTGGACTGCAATGTTTTTTGTACTATCATTGAATAATAGTACAAAGCTCCCAAAGGGAAGGCAGGCATCTGAGAGGGTTGCTACCAGTTTCTTTTTCTTTTTTTTTTTTTTTTTAAGATTTTATTTATTTATTTGACAGAGAGAAGCACAGCGAGAGAGGGAACACAAGCAGGGAGAATGAGAGAGGGAGAAGCAGGCTTCCCCCGAGCAGGGAGGGCTCGATCCTGGGACTCTAGGATCATGACCTGGGCCGAAGGCAGATGCTCAATGACTGAGCCACCCATGCACCCCACCACCACCACCACCACCAGAGTTTCTAAGTCTAGGGACTTATATGGGCTTGTTGGTGGGCTGTTTTAATCTGATTAGCCATCTACGCACCTGTCATCCAATCAGGTTTTTGTCCTCTGCCTATTAGGAGGGAGAAGTTAGAGGGTTCCTTCCAGGATGATGTAAAATCCTTTTAAGGATTATTTCCTCTTAGGGTTGGGGTCCCTTGTACCTGCCTGCTTTTTTCTTCTGACTATCCTGCATTACCGTTCCAAGTCACTTTTGTAAGGGAAAGTAAGATGATACTAAAAGGGAGCAAAATAGGGGTGCCAGTTGGTTGGGCGACTGCGTTTGGCTCGGGTCATGATCCCTTAGACCCAGGATCGAGTCCCACATCAGGCTCCCTGCTCGGTAGGAAGCCTGCTTCTCCCTCTCTCACTCCTCCTGCTTGTGTTCCCTCTCTGGCTGTGCTTCTCTGTGTCAAATAAATAAAATCTTTAAAAAAATAAAATAAAAGGGAGCAAAATATACCACCCCAAAATATGCCCTTTTAGCAATTGATTATTTTGAGCTGCTTATTTGTAAGAAACAGCAGGCACAGACGAAGCTCAGAAAACGTTGTGGAAGTTATCCTTTTGTAAGAGACGTGTAAATTTATACAAGTGCCCTCCTCTTTGGAAGAGAAGGGTGACTCTAAATCTCTAGAAATCATTATCAGTGGACAAGGCCCAGACCTGAATCCACATAACAACATTACTCTTGTTTACCATGCTTTTCCTGGTAACGTTGCCTAACTGACATCCCAGCCCCAATATCTTCTTTTGTCTTTAGCTGAAGATATGTAAGGTAATGCCTTTGGCCCATTTCAGAGTTTAACTCAGTTTCCCTGAGTGTCTCCCATATATATGGGAGATACACATGTTATTAAACTTTTATTTCCTTATCTTGTGTTAATCTGTCTTATGTCAATTTGATTACTAGACCAGGCAAAATACTTAGAAGGGAAAAAGAGAAAGTTTTTCTTCCCCTACATCTCCTTGATACCAGTGGAATTAGGAATTAAATTCAGCTGGAATGATGATAATGCATCTTAAAAATCACACCTCAAAATCTGGCTGATTAAGTCACATAAAATGCATATAACTCCTTTGCCCTTTTAAGAAAACTCATTCCTGTCACCAGCTAATCTAATAAAAGGTTTTTGCTCACATTAGAAGTTATTTATATACTTATTTTATAATTCTAAAACATGTGGCAGTAAAGTACACGCATAGCATAAAATAACTAGAAAATGTTAATAGTTGATTAACCATTAAATTTAAAAAGAGGGCAACAGAAGATAGATTTCATTTTAATGCAGTATGTTTAGAGACTTCACTACATTTCATTTCTTCTCTTCTAACAATAAATTCTTGCTTTTGGCAATTATTTTTAAGGACCATTCAGTTGAACCTTGCAGGGATTATAACTTGGTATTTTAAGGAACTTTTCCTTTAAGGAAGTCCAGGAATTAAATGCATCACTCACTTACATAAAGCAAGGCAATAGAGGAGAGATACACACTGAAATATCAGGAAATTAACGATCTGTGCTGAAAACCGTGTATAAGCAATACAGGGAACAGGAGTACATCTGCTTTATGTGTGATATCAAGCTTTTCTACATATAAGATTAGGCTTTGCAGGGAAAAATTGAATCTGTGAACTATTTAGTCAGATTAACATTCATTCTGCAATATTTGTACAGCGGGAAATTTTGTACAACTGTTCCTACCCCACTTTCTACATCTTGTCGACTCTCTTCCACAAGCCTCTAAGGAAACTTTGAGTTATGAAATCCATTTTACTTGTGAATAACACCAAAATGTAAACTTTGTGGTTATGGGTGAAAATCATAGTGTACAGATCTCATGTGGTAAAGCTAATTTCTATACTAGTAAATAATAAATACTATGCTTATATTTCTTTTTTAAAAGATTTATTTATTTATTTATTTATTTATTTATTTATTTATTTATTTATTATTTGACAGAGAGAAACACAGCTAGAGAGGGAACACAAGCAGCGGGAGTGAGAGAAGGAGAAACAGGCTTTCCACCAAGCAGGGAGCCCGATGCGGGGCTCAATCCCGGGGCTCCGGGATCATGACCTGAGCCAAAGGTAGTCGCTTAACCAACTGAGCCACCTAGGCACCCCTGTACTTAGATTTCTTCTCCTAAGTACAGTGCTTACTGGGAGCTTACAAGTCATTATTACCACTTAGTAGACACTGAGCTTATGTTAGCATGTTAGTGCATTGAATAAGCCATGACATCATCCAGACTTTCCAGCCAAGACCACAGCTTGCTCCCTTGTCTTGACTCTTCTGATTTCTCTTTTCCACAGTCACCACCCTGGCCCAAGCCCCTGTCACCTTTTAGAAATGTCACAAGAGTCTCCGATAAGAGGCTGTTACTTCCTTTGCTTCTCTCATTTGGATGTTGGAATGGCACTACATCACTGTTTACCTGTTAAACCCCAGAAAAATAGTCCAACCTCTCTCTGAAGCCATGCACATCATTTCAGATTTCCTACATTCCTGGCCCCCTTTAAAAAAAAAAAAAAAAGAAAAGAAAAACTAAATGATTAAAAAGAATGCATATCTCTATTTCTTTTCATCTGGAAGAGCTTAACAAGTGCTCCATGGTAAAGAGAGGTTCCTTTTCAGGTAAGTGCTACCTAAATTATCCTCTCTATATAAGCATCCTCACTAATCCACTGGCATTCCACTCAGAGAGACCATACAGATGGACTGATTTGGGAGACTGTGATCTGTGATGACATTTTATTTTCTTTATTTTTATTTTTTTTAATATATACTTATTTATTTGAGAGAGAGAGAAAGAACAAGCAAGCATGAGCAGGAGGGGCAGAGGGAGAGGAAGAGAGAATCTCAATCAGACTCTGTACCAAACACAGAGCCTGATGTGAAGCTTGATCTCACCACCCTGAGATCCAGGCCTGAGTAGAAACCAAAAGTCCATCGCTTAACCAAATGCACCTAGGCACCCTTTATCTATTTATTTTCTTAAGATTCTATTTATTTGAGAGAGAGACAGCATGAGCAGGAGAGGGACAGAAGGAAAGGGAGAGAGACAAGCAGACTCCCCACTGAGCAAGAAGCCTCATGCGGGCCTGGATCCCACAACCCTGGGATCATGACCTGAGCTAAAGTCAAACACTTAACTGACTGAGCCATCCAAGTGTCCCTTATTTTCTTTATTGAACCAGAAAATCTGCCAGAAGAGGATCTCTGTGTTTCATTCAGTGTGGTATTAGAAAGGTGTACTATTAATAATAGTAAAGTTACTATAATAAAAATGGCAACTTTGGATTGCAATATATAATACACTTAATAATGGCTATGCAATCTTAAATAATGTAAGTAAATGACATTGATTAAAATAGATATATCCCAAACTCGGGCGCCTGTGTGGCTCAGTGGGTTAAAGCCACTGCCTTCCGCTCAGGCCATATTCCCAAGGTCTTGGGATCGGTCCCCATCTGGCTCTCTGCTCATCAGGGAGCCTGCTTCCTCCTCTCTCTCTGCCTGCCTCTCTGCCTACTTGTGATCTATCTCTTTGTGAAATAAATAAATAAAATCTTAAAAAAAAAAAAAAAGAAAAGAAAAGAAAAAGAAATATCCCAAGCTCTGAAAAGAATCTTCTTATCTTTTAGAAAAAAATAATAATTTTAATCTTTTTGGTATCCTTCAGGCAATTAGTATTCAGGATTTCTTTTATCGACTACATCACTATCATGGTTACAAAGGAGGATTATTATGCTTTGCTTTGTGTTTTTTTAACTAATCAAATAAGTAACTAATTTCTATTATACACCACCTGCAGGCATTTCATTAGCACATTGAAAAGGTGAGAAAATAAGTCATTAATATGTATAGATGCTTTTCTTAAGCAATTTAGAAAGGTATATGCAACAGGAACTCTTTCCAGATCTCCACCATTGCAAAGCTAAGAAATTATATTAGAATTCAGCTATTTAACCTTCATAAATGAAGTAACCTGCATAGCTAACATTAAATGTTTGATTTAATTTACTTGCACAGGTAACTCACTGAGAAGGCATTTAACCTTAAAGTTAATGATATCAGATCTATTCCACAGTGTATGTGCCTCCAATTGCTTTCTACAGCACTGCACAAACTAATATTAAGTTCTCCATTTAGTAATATCCATGGGCAGGAGGGAGATATTATCCTCAATTATACCTGCATAACATCTTTGTCAACTTCCAATGTCTTCCATTTCAAGAGCTGTAAGTGAGGAAGGCAGGGGCAGGACCCAGTTCACACTGGATAACCCCTGAAATGGATTCAAGGAGAAACCTTTTAGAGCAAGGCATGAGTATCTATTTTCAATTATTTCCAGGCCAGAAGAGTCTCCTTTTCCCTTTTGATATTTGTACCTCAGTCACCTTTAGGATTATTAAGTGGGGGTGATTTCCAAAGAGGGGAAATAACTATAAAAGTACTAGAAGATATCTTTGGAGAATTTATCATAATCTCAGAGGGAGAAGGTTTTCCTAATCATGATTCAAAAACTCAGAGGTCCTAGGACTAGAAAATGGATAAACCTAACTACATACCTATAAAACATTTCTACATAACAAAATTCACCAAAGTCAAAACACAGGACAGACTAGAGGAATACCACAACCATGTGTCATAAAACACTTATCTCCCATTCAATATATAAAGAGTTTCCATAAATCAGTTTTAAAAGTCTGATAGCACATTAGAAAAACAGTAAAGAATGTGAGCAAAGAGTTCACTTTAAAGAAATAAATATGCATCTTAAATGAATGAAATAATGCCCAAGTTCATTCACAGCAAGAGAAATATAAGGTACAAAAATACCAGTATTCCATTGTCGGTCTGGCAAAGATCCAGAGGTTTAATAAGGTACTAAAGGTGTAGAGCAAGAGACACTTTCAAACATTACCAACAAGTTTACAATTTCAGAACTTCTATGGAAAATAATTTGCAGGGGTGCCTGGGTGGCTTAGTTGGTTAAGCAATTGCCTTCGGCTCAGGTCATGTTCCTGGGAACCAGGGATCGAGCCCCACATTGGGCTCCCTGCTCAGCGGGAAGCCTGCTTCTCCCTCTCTCACTCCCCCTACTTGTGTTCCCTCTTTAGCTGTGTTTCTCTCTGTCAAATAAATGAATAAAATCTTTAAAAAAAAGAATGAAAAGAAAATAATTTGCAAATATCCAGCAAATTTACAAGTCTATATGCCCAGAGATTTCATTTCCAAGAATAGTAATCCTATAGATGTACTCATACACTCAAGAAAAGACACTCATTGTCTTCAACACTTTATAAGAGCAAAATGAACAAACAAGCTAAAAAAACTCACGTAAGTGGATTTGTTAAATTAAGGAATATACACAAAAGTATACTGTGTAGTCATTTAGAAAAGAATGAAGAAGCTGATTATATATTAAAGTAAACTGAGCTTTAGGACATACTGTTAGGTAAAAAAAAAAAAAAAAGCAAAATGTAGAATAGTATATGCAGTTGTAGGATGCATAAATTTGTGTAAAACAATAAGGAAAAAGAAATATTTGATAATAAAGATAGCCAAGAATAAATAAAGAACACACAAGAAAATGGTCATTTTAATTTCTTACCCTGAATTTAGTATCTGAGGAACAGAAGTGGAAGTGAAAATCTGTGAGGAATAGCCTTTATAATTTTAAATTTTGAAGTATATAACTACCTCTTGTACAGAAAATAAATATTTTTAAAAATTAAAAGGAGGAAGCGGGAGTGCCTGGGTGTCTGGGTCAGTTAAGCATCTGCCTTTAGCTCCCGTCATGATCTTAGGATCCGGGATCAAGCTCCAGCTTCTCAGACTCCCTGCTGAGCTTCTCCCTCTCCTTCTGCCCCTCAGCATACCAGACCCCTGCTTCTGCAGATTCATGGTGTGTGCTCTCTCTCTCTGTCTCTCAAATAAATAAAATCTTTTAAAAAAGAAATTAAACAATAAAAGAAAGAAGCAAACAGTTAATTGCCTAAAACAAGGCATGTAGATTTTCCATGAATTTCAATTATTAAAAATTTAACTTTTATGTAACAAAGGTAATCAGCATTATTTTTTGAAAGAAAAATTAGGAATGCCTTTCTGAGAACAACTGCCTGAGTTGTTTATGAGAATTCCTTCTGGAAAATTCTAAATGTTTTCCCAGCACATTCCCCACTCAGTGCCTCTTTTCCTTTCATGGCATGAAGCATGACTGTATAATTCCTCTAAAAAAATATCAGTGAGGACTTCCTACTCATAAGGTCTGTATGGAATTAGCCCAGGCTTGCTCAGTATCAATTTGGAGGTTTTCTTGGGACATAATTTCTATATTTCTCAAATAGGGAGGCCTTATCTAATCTATGGTCTGGCACTGCAATAGGACATTTTAAATGGGGTCACTTAGACAATCATGGATAAAAAAACAAGAGAATTTTTTTAATGTTTGATGTTTAAGGTTAGAAATTTGATATGAAATAAAATATTCTTGGGTTTTCTTCTATTGGTTTGATTTTCATGTTTGTTTAATAGAGAAACTCTTTAGTTATTGATCAGGGAAAAATGTTCATTCCTAACACAAAAAGCCATGGCCTCTTCCTCAAGGTGAAGCCATGGAAGCAATGGAATGGGCAGGAAGAGGCGGGAGTTGGCAGAAAGGGCACATGTGAATGCGGCAGGTGCATGATTATTTCAATACTGCATGTGGTCCAGAGATGGAGGATGTCTGGGAGGGTAGAAAATGAAATGTGACCCTAGTGATTACTAAAAAATTATCACTACACCACTTGTCTATTTTTGAAACATAAAGTTATCTCCTGTCCAACAGGATTGCAAGATGTATGTTATCATAATTGAAAATAGGTAGTTTTTAAATACCACCTGTGATAGCAGTGCAGCATAAGCCAGGAGTGTGTTCAGTGCAGCATAACACATTTAGCCTACACAAGAGAGAGGAGATACCGATCAAAATAAAAACTCAGCCAGAAAGATAATTCTCCACATTTACATTTTTGTCACAAAAATTTTTCCCTCTGGCACAAAATCTTTTTCCTTATAAACTCAAGCTGGGCACAATATGTTCCTTCTATCTTCTTTTTGTTCTTCCCAGCACAAGGTTTGACATTGGCTTGTTGTCATTAGCATCACCTTCAACAAATCATTTTCTTCACTTGTCCAATTACAGACAATATAAAAATGCCTGTTCTCCATGTTTCTTATTTCAACACTGGACTTGACATGACTCTACTCTAAATCACAGAAGCTGCCTGTCAGTTTCTATGACTTAAAGTTAATTTTCACTCGGCTTTCTCTTCTTTTTATTTCACATTTCTTAAGGGTAATGGCCAGAGTGAAAATGATGGTTTAAGAGCTTCTCCCCTTCAGACCCTTACCTTCCCCATCATGGATTTATAGCACACTTTTCCTCAGGGAAATTTTAGTGTATCTTCCCTTCACTCAACAATAAAAACAAAAACACTATCATAAACCAGTACAGATATCGTCTTGTACTCTTTAGGGATAGGTCCTTCTTTTACACCAAAATGTAGAACAGCTATAACAATCAATGAAGAAAATGGAGCATTAATATCTTACGGAAATCATCTGTGTTTCTAATTCTTCTCATCCTACTGCTCCCAAAGCAGGATTAGAGATACACTTACAAAAAGTCAGCTACCTCTGTGACTGCTAGCAAGGTAAATCCAAGATAATATTAACAAATAAGGGAAATAAGAGATCACTTTCCTTTCAGTTTGAAGAAAAACATCTTACTGAAGAGGAGACAAGCCAAGTAACTTGAATTTTACTACATTAGTTGTGTGTTTTAATTCTTATTTTCTGCATAAAAGAAGCAGCAATGGAAATATTGGCTAAATATTTGAAGCAAAAACTAAACTCAGGAAAAAGTCTGCATATCTTGTTTCTTTTTTTTTTTTTTTTTTTAAAGATTTTATTTATTTATTTGACAGAGAGAAACACAGCTGGAGAGGGAACACAAGCAAGAGGGACTGAGAGGGGGAGAAGCAGGCTTCCCGCCGAGCAGGGAGCCCGATGTGGGGCTCGATCCCGGGTCTCCGGGATCATGACCTGAGCGGAAGGCGGTCGCCCAACCAACTGAGCCAC
>PITA01002718.1:0-17356 GCA_004023965.1 Spilogale gracilis | reverse complement strand
CATATCTTGTTTCAGTGCATGTTATCTTGACCCCTCTTGAGGTCACTGGTTCTTCATTGGGAAGTCCCATTTTCCTGTTTCCTTTTTTTGGCCCCCCCTTTTAGGGTTTTTAAGTGCTTGAGTTACATTACACCCTTGTAGATTTCTATGGGAACCAGGATTCACCTTGAAATATGAGACAATATTAATAATCAGTGTTCTGAAATACCTCCAGGGCTCCTATATAGCACTGCCCAAACTATTACTGTCAGGCCCTTATGGGTGAACTTCAGAGTTCCCTTGAATTAGTTAAAAATGTGAATGCTTTCAAGGTGAAACATCTTTCAATGCCAATGTCTCCTACTTGTATACACTTTATCTTTGATCCTGTGTGTTTCTATTTTACTTTTCTTAAGGAAAAAAATAATATCATCACAATTTTGACTCTGGGAATTTACTTCCAATTCAATTTATACTCCCCTAAAAGTTAAACTCCAGTCATTTTATAAAATCCAGAAGAAAAAAAAAATATTCATCAGAGATAAAAATGTATCAATCTCCAAAACTATCTCAACTACAAATCCTTTTAGAATTTGTTAATTAGCTATAACATCTTCACCAAAATAAATGATTTAAACAATTTGTTCTTAATGTTAATTGCTATGTTGGGAATACCAACATGCACTGGTTTAGAGAAAATATCCAAAACCATTTCACTAAAAGCAGAGGGAACCGTGTTCCTTATATTGCATGGGTTCTATTTAATCCTACATTGTGTTAGGGTGTCTGATAAGAGCCTCCTGTTTTAGAGGAAGCTGCACTGTTCGGTATGGCAGCCAGTAGCCACATGCGTCTATTGAGCAATAGAAATGTGGCTACTCAGAACTGAGATGTGCTCATTGAGAACAATACGCACTGGATTTTAAAAACTTAGTGTGCATTCACACCAAAAAAAAAAAAAAAAAAAAAAAATTGAGGAGATGAATGTGTCAATTAACTTGATGGGGGGGGGATATCCTTTCATAATGTTCATGTGTACCAAATCATCATGTTGTATACATTAAATATCTTGCCATTTTATTTGTCAATTATGCTCAAGAAAATTAAAAATTTAAACATTTAGTATTCAAAAAAAAGAATGTGAAATATCTCAATAATTTCTATATAAGTGGTATGTTAAAATTATAAAATTTTGAATGTATTGGGCTAAATATACTAATGAAATTAATTTTACTTGTTTCCTTTTTTACATTTTTGGCATAACTACCAAAAAATTTTTAAATTACACATTGGGCACATTTATATTTCTGCTGGAGAGGCCTGATAGAGATATTTTAAGAGTATCATGCAAGAGTTAGGACCATTGTTCTTAACTGCTATATCTCAAAGCCTAGTCCATGTCTAAATAACCCCTGTTCCAGACATAATACAGATGCTCAATAAATATTTATTAAATAAAAAAATAAGTGAAAGTAAATAAATAATTTCTTAGCTATCTAAGAGAGATAAATTTGGAAAGTAAAGAAACTGAACTTAAAACAAAAAGTAAGTATTGGTTGAAGTTGCAAAATCAGAAATATTTGTAAGGTGTAATGAATGTGATAAAGAACACCTATATATTGTTTTTAAGAAAGATTAAAGTAATTGAAAGATCAACATATCTTATGTAAAATTTGGGCTTTTTTTTTTTGAGAGTAAATTATGCAAAGTCATGATTTAAGGAAGTTAAATTATAATTTAACTATAATAAATGTAATAGTCCAAAATGGTATGAAAGGAAAAAATGGTTTAAAACAAGTGACTAGTGACATCAAAACTAAGCTAGCTATAAATACTAAGTAGGCAAAATTTGCTTTTTTAGAACTTTAGCAAGAAACAAATATCCATTGGTTTTACCAGATATTAGAAATAAGTTGAAAGTGAACTATTTATCATAGGGGGCAATTCTAAATGTTAAAAAACAAATTAGGCAGTTTGGAAAATCTGCAAATATCTAAAAAAGGAGAAACCTCTTGAGTTGGTTTTGATTGTGAAGTAATAGGACATTAAATATCTAGAAGGGAACAATGATATTATTAACTAATGTAGATATAGTGCTTAATATATGCCAGGCAGGGTCCTAAACAATTAACATAAATGAACTCATTTAATTTTCACAAGAATTTCATGATATAAAGGATTATGATCTATGCCTATTTTATAGATAAGAAAAGTGAACCACGAGGTCAACTCACTTGCCCAAGGTCACACAGCTGTGCTGCATAGCCTGAATTCAAACCCACGCAGTCTAGATTCAGTAGACTGCTTCTAATCACTTTGCTACACATTTATGAGAAACTGTCTTGTGATAGATGATTTACAAAGACCACTCATTTAATCTTTGTACAATCTTAGAAGGAGGTGCAAATATTAGCAGTTTAAAAAGCAGGAGATCAAGAAGTAGCTGGGTGGCTCAGTCGATTAAGTGTCTGCCTTCAACTCAGGTCACAATCCCAAGGTCCTGGGATCAAGCCCCACATCAGGCTTCCTGCCCAGTGGGAAGCCTGCTTCTCTCTTTACCCCATCCCCCTGCTTGGGTTCCCTCTCTCACTGTGTCTCTCTCTGTCAAATAAATAAAAAATCTTTAAAAAAAAATAATTAGGAGATCAGGACTCAGAGAGGTTAAGTCACTTGTTCAAAATAACTCATTTTGAGTATCAGAGTCAAGATTTGAATCTAGATCCATCTGACCCCACAATTCTTTCCACTACCAGCTCAATGAAGCTGCATAAATACAGCCTGAATAAACAAAAGAGAATTTGAATAAAGCTTTTGTGTCGGATCAATGACTCAGTTTGATTAAGGCAGATCACTTGGATTACCCGTACAGACCATTCTGAAACACTTTCTCTTATTAGAAATACAGTAATTGCATGTTATTTTCTTTGAAATATATCGCTCCTGTGAAATTGCACAGACCTATACTCTGGTATTTACTATATATTCTTATTTTCAAATAGTACAGTATCTGTGATACAGATATATATTTTATATATCTGAATATATAAAATTATGAACAATATGAGGATAGAGCTCAAGGCCTTATAGAGTTACACCAACTTTTCTAACCTCTTCCAGAAAAGATTGCTGAATTTTGAGAAAGTATTTGTAAGCTGCAGAAAGCTCTTCTCTCAAACAAAGCAAATTTTCTATACTCCTTGAAATCTGACCTATAAATACATAATCAGACTCAAAGGTCAGTGAACAATTAAAACATGGAGATACGTGGTCATCTTTTTTTTCTCTTTAAAAAATAAGATCAGGAGAAAGCAAAAGAACTAGTGCTAATTGTGCCAAAGAATTAAAATGTAGGAAAGTTAGAAATGAAAAGTTATGCTTCCCCTAGTAACTATAACTTAGCATATTCTATATAAGGACATAAATATAACAGCAAATATAGTACATAAAATACTATCATGTGTGCAAAGAACGAATAACAATAGCTGGGAGGACCATAATTTTTACTTTCTTGACTTTTATGAGTTTAAATTCTCAGCTGCAATGTTGCATTAATGTATACAAGTTTTTAAACCAATCTTGACTTAATTTTTTGCCTCTTTCTAGGCAATTGTCCTCTAAGTTTTCTTGGCACTATGCTAGCTAAGGCGGTAATGTTTGAATGCTGACCTTCCAAATTTGATTCTGATTCAAGTCCTGACCTTTAAGGAGAAAAACGGGAGGAGTGAATATTTCATCTCAGAACTCATTAAACGAGGGAAAGAAAGTAAAGGCAAAGCTTTCAGCTGTGCATGACTGTTAAACAGTGGGGGAATGCAGAAACTGCTAAATAAAACAGTCACGCATAACGCCAGAAAAAAAGCTGAAGCAATCGTTTAAACCTGCACACTGCTGTTTTTTATTTAATGCTGAGAGGTATTTACAATGCTGTGATTGCTGGAGAAAGGTTAATCCAGATGAGTAAAAGAGGAGCGATATATGAGATTGTTTCACACTCGCTCTTTGCAGTGAATATTTTACTATGTACTGTGAATCCGTGTCAGCAGTGCAACCGTCAAAGGACACAGGAAAGAAAGCAAATATTACCCTAAAGAATGAATTCTGATTTAAAATAGAAGCACAGGCATTTTCATTGTCCTCTGCTGTAGTGATGATGGGGTAGGAAACAGTTTCCATCAGAGTAAAGTGCCCTTCTTGAGCTCCTGTATTCTCAACTCACCATCCTATTTGTGAATTTGAGAGGTAAGGAGGAGTAAAAACCACCACTCATTCTCCTTCCAGTTTTCATTTAGTTTCTTTTCCCCCATGAGCCTCAAACTATAGTAGCAATTCTCTCCTTGGAGAGTGTTACCTTGCCTCTGCATCAAGCTATGTCAAAAACTATTCAATATTCTAAGCCACTCCACCAGGGCACATGTTCCTGTCTTATTTCCTTCCCTGAAAAGAATCTGTATTGATCTCTCCAAAACCTTGGGGCCAAATGAAAATAGCAGGAGAGACATTCTGTAGGGGAAAAAAATGCAGATTTGTACTGTCCCCTCCATTTTTTTCTCACTCTCCAGAAGATCAGAGCCGACAGAGCAGTATTGGAAACTCAACACTAGTTTCTTTCTTCCTTTTTCCCCCAGGCTATGTTAATAGCAGTATTTGTGTTCCTGCTTTCACAGCTTCAGGATCAAAGATCAATGGGAGTCATTGTTTCAACTTTTCCTGTGAAAGAACCACTGCCCAATCCAAAAATAAAATGCAAATTTCCCCTATTATTGGTCAGTGTGACTGATTTCTATATATAATTACTTAAGCAATTCAAATTTGTCTGTTTTTGTGCCCAGTTTACATTATTCATACTTTTGTACTCTGTTAGAGAAAAAATTATTTAGACATTTGTT
The DNA here is from genome assembly GCA_004023965.1 of Spilogale gracilis. Taxonomy (NCBI): domain Eukaryota; kingdom Metazoa; phylum Chordata; class Mammalia; order Carnivora; family Mephitidae; genus Spilogale; species Spilogale gracilis. The sequence continues at coordinate 12,491 of PITA01002718.1, read as the reverse complement.
AAAGACAGTGAAACAGACTTTATCCAAGGAGGGCGACTATACTGGGGTCTTGTAGTAGAGGAAAGAGATTAAGCTCACCTCAGAATAAAATAAGAAGTGGAACTCTTGGCAAGGAAGAACTTTCTCTGCCCTATGGTCCTTCTAGCTGGAATTAAAATCAAACTGACATGAGACAGATAAAGGAATACATATGGGGAATTCATACAGACATGAATTTCTAAAGACACCAAGGCAACATGAAGCTTATATGAACTAAGGAAAGGGGTAGAATACTAGGATACAAAGGAGGGAAAGACCAATAACAAGAAGGTGAAAGGCGATGTTTGGAAAAACAAAGATGGCTCTATTATGCAGATAAGTTCCTTAGGTAAAGAGGAGTCTCAGTTAATAGCTTTGTTCCTGGTAGAGGTTCTCTTTTCTGGTATAGCATAGAGCTCATCCTGCATCTATTGGGTTTTGATTACTTTTAACTCAAAACAATCTTTAGGTCATAGTGGTCCATCCTGAAGTAGCCCGCCCTTGGCCCCTACATAGACAAGGAGCAGGGTGAGGTCAATAGGTAAAAACTTACTAGGAAGAAACATCAGGGATAAAGGGGCAATGTCAAGGGCTAAACTAATTGCCAGAATTTTTGCTGAAGGCAGGCAAGGGTGATAGGCTATCAAGGGTGGAGGATAAGGAATTTAAAGAGATCATCAAGAGTTGTCATTTACCAAGGATGGAGTAAAGAATTTGATCAAAATGTCAAAGGTGAGGGATTTTTAATAACATGACCCAGTAGCAGAATTCTTGCTAAAACTGGACTGAGTCAAAAAGAGAGCCCAAGAGAGAGTCAAAAAGAGAATTCAGATGATCCAAATTAATGGTTGGTCAAAAGAGAGTCCTTGGGTGCCTGGGTGGCTCTGGGGGTTAAAGCCTCTGCCTTCCGCTCAGGTTATGATCTCAGGGTCCTGGGATCAAAGCCCGCACTGGGCTCTCTGCTCAGCAGGGAGCCTGCTTCCTCCCCTCTCTCTCTCTCTGCCTGCCTCTCTGCCTATTTGTGATCTCTCTCTGTCAAATAAATAAATAAATACATAAATAAATAAATAAATCTTTTTTTAAAAAATTTTAAAAAAGAGAGTCCCCAACAACTGATTTTTAAAAATTAACTGCATACTTTTAGACAAGAAAAGGAAAAATATGATCAGGCATGTTCAAAATATTATTCTGATATGTATTGCAAGCAAGTATATTTTTGATAGTATAACTTTTATATTAATGCTCATTTTTAAAACAAATTTTATTAATAAAAATATTCCAATATCTACTGAATAAAGCAATGTCAAAAGGTTAGGAAAAGAATCAAAGTCCCTAAACAAATTAGATAACAAGCTTATTATCTGAATGATAAATTAATAAAATCTTATATTTATGAAGTGTTTTATATTTTAAGTTATTTTCACATAATACTGCCAGGGAGTCCTCTTGCCCAACTATAGATCCCAACAATTAAAACAAAAATAGACGAGATTTGGGGCGCCTGGGTGGCTCAGTTGGTTAAGCGACTGCTGTTGGCTCAGGTCATGGTCCCGGAGACCCGGGATCGAGTCCCACATCGGGCTGCCTGCTTGGCTGCCTGCTCGACCGGCGGCCTGCTTCTCCCTCTCTCACTCCCCCTGCTTGTGTTCCTTCTCTTGCTATGTTTCTCGCTGTCAAATAAATAAAATCTTTATTTAAAAAAAATAGACAAGATTGATTATCTCATGCTCTAACTGAAACCCACTGTTCTCATTTCTTATCTCACTTATTTGAAGCATTTATGAAAGTGTTTTGTAATTGTTACAGAACCTGGACTGAATCCTGGCAGAAGAACCAAGCAGCACCCGGAGACTGTGGAGGATCGTAAGTTTAATAACCGTGGGCTCACAGGAGACGGTTCTCCAAGGGTCTGAGCCCTGGGCACAAGCCTGGAAGGTAATTTATACCCTTCTACTTCTGCAGACTTGGTACTTTTGGTGCCTGCGGGAACCGGTGTAGGGAAGAAGAACCCAGAAGGGCTTTGAGACAGGGACTAGAATTCCCTTGCTGGTTTGGTTGCACATCTTAGAGTACAGTTTTTCCCTTATCACTATGACTGGAATATTTTAACTACTAAACTAGAAATGCCCTGACAGTCCTGGAATGATTAGAAAACCACACCCCACATGTCACTTCTTTGCCCATACTCTTGGACTGAGCACATACCAACCCCCAACTATGATCATGCAATCTCTGCCTGCTTTCTTATACATACCCTCTGAACCTCTCCCTATAAAATGCTAGGTGTCCATCTTGACAGTGGAGAGGTAAGTTTTTAAGGCTTGATCTTGCTGATGTGGGAAACAAAGGCAGAAGAAATATTATTAAATTACCTTATTACCTATAGCCCATTGACAAGTCATTGAAACAGGCAGAATGACATTCCTCTAGGGACTCAATGGCCTAAATTTTTAATACTTTGCTAAGGGCAAAAGACAATCTTAGCCTGACCTGCCCCTCCCCATCACCACTACCACCAGGATCCTGTAAGTCTACTCTAAGCTATAGAAATTACTTTGGAAACTTCCTTTATCTCTAAACTCCCCAAGATATGTGTTGGCAATCATCCCCCAAGCATAAAGTACATCGATATACATCTGAAGGGTCTCATGATAAAGGTTTTATTAGACAGTAACAAATGACATTTTCCCAACAGTAACTAACCCATGCAAGGTCCTGGAAATCTTGCTTACAAAATTCCTTAGAGACTTAGGCTAATCCCTAACCCCCTCCCAACTTGAAAGTATATAATGGGTCACTTTTTATGACCCCAGGGCAGCTCTTTCTGCCCATGGTTCCTGTCCCCGTGACTTAATAAAATCACCTTTTTTAAAAAAGCTTTTTTATTTTTTTGACAGAGAAATCACAAGTAGGCAGAGAAGCAGGTAGAAAGAGAGAGTAAGAAGCAGGCTCCCTGCTGAGCAGAGAGCCCAATGAAGGCCTAGATCCCAGGATCCTGAAATCATGACCTGAGCTGAAGGCAGAGGCTTAACCCACTGAGCCACCCAGCACCCAATAAAATGACCTTTTTGCACCAAAGACATCTCAAGAATTCTTTCTTGGCCATTGGCTTCAAACCCTAACATCATCTTTCCTACATCACTGCCCCTTCCCCTACTGCTTCCTTTCTCTTTTCCAAATGCTGATATCTTGAGTTATTAGCTTCTCTTGAGTTTGTTCAGCAGCAGTTTTGGCAAACACAGCTGGAGTTATGCTTTTGATTTGTCCAGCCTCTTGGGATTTCTGGGAATAGAACAGTTGGCCTCAGTAGCACACCATGACTCGCCATTCATTTCCTGAGTTGGATGCTTAACGACTAAGCCACCCAGGTGCCCCCAGAATATACTTTCTTCTCAAGCACACATATAACATTCTCCAGGATAGATCATATGTTAGATCACAAAACAAGTCTCCCCAGAATATACTTTCTTCTCAAGCACACATATAACATTCTCCAGAATAAATCATATGTTAGATTACAAAACAAGTCTCAATAAATTCAGGAAGACTGAAATCACAGCAAGCATCTTTTCCAACAATAGTATGAAATCAAATACAAAAAGAAAACAAAAAAATCACAAATATGTGGAGATTAAATAACATGCTTCTTAACAACTAATGGGTCAATGAAAAATCAAAAGAGAAATCAAAAAACAACTTGAGATATATGAACTTGGAAGTATAGCATGTCAAAACTTACGGGGTGCAACAAAAATAGTTCCAAGAAGGAAGTTCGTAGCAATGTAGGCCTACTTTAAGAAACAAGAAGTCTCTGAGAAACAAACTGAGGGTTTAGGAAGGGAGGGTGGTGAGGGATTGGGTGAGCCTGGTGGTGGGTATTAAGGAGGGCAAGTATTGCATGGAGCACTGGGTGCAGGGCATAAACAATGAATCTTGGAACACTGAAAAAATAAAATAAATTATTAAAAAGAAAGAAACAAGAAGTCTCAAATAAACTATCTAACTCTGGAACTAGGAAAAAAAAAAGTAAACAGAGCCCAAATTTAGTAGAAGGAAGGAAATAATAAAGATAAGAACAAAAATTAATGAAGAGACATTTTAGAGACTAAATGGACAGTAGAAAAGATCAATGAAACTTAGAATTGGTTCATTGAACAGATAAACAAAATTGACAAAACTTTAGCTAGACCTTCTAACAAAAAAGAGAATTCAAATATGTAACATCAGAAATGAAAGTGGCAAAGTTAAAACTGATACCAAAGAAATACAAAGAATCATAAGAGACGATTTGGAACAATTATACATCAACAAATTCAACTATCTACAAGAAAGGGATAAACTCCTAGAAATAAACCATCATCCAAAACTGAATTAAGAAAAAACAGAAAAACTGGGGTGCCTGGGTGGCTCATTACATTAAACATCTGCCTTCAGTTCAGGTCATGATCCTAGGGTCTTAGGATGGAGCCCACAATAGTCTTCCTGCTCAGTAAGGAGTCCATTTCTCCCTTAGCTCCTACTCTCCCCTCTTGCTTGTGCTCTCTCTCTCTCATGCTCTCTCTGTCTCAAATCAGTAAATAAAATCTTGATAGAATAGAAAATCTGAATGATTTATTAATAGTAAGGGGATTAAATCAGTAATCAGAAACCAAAAGTTTAGGATAAGATTAACTCCCTGGTGAATTCTATCACTTTCAAATAAGATGTAATACCTATTCTTCTTATACTCCTCCAAAAATGACAAAGAGGAGGAAACAGTCTTGAACTCATTTTATGAGACCAGCATTAGCCCAATACTAAAACCACACAAGGATACCACAAAGAAAAAAAAAAATTACAGAAAATATTCCTGATGAATGTAATTACAAGTCTTCAATAAAATATTAGTAAACCAAATTCAACAATACATTAAAACTATCATACACTATGATCAAGTGGGATTTATTCCAGGGATGCAAGGATGGTCAATATGCACAAATCAACATGATGCACACCATGAACAAAATAAAGGATAAAATCATGTAATCATCTCAAAGATGCAGAAAATGTATTTGACAAAATTCAACATCCATTTATGATAAAAACTCTCAAAAAATAAATATAGAGGGAAAGTACTTCAGCATAATAAAGACCATATTCACAAGACTACAACTGACATCATACTCAATGATGAAAAGCTGTAAATTTTTCATTTAGAATCAAGAACAAAACAAGGGTGTCCATTCTTGCCACCTTTATTCAACGTAGGATTGGAAGTCCTAGCCACCATAATTAGGCAGGAAAAAGAAATACACTGGGAAGGAAGGAGTAGAGTTGTCACTATTTGTGAAAGACAAAAACTATTAAAACTATTTAGTAAAGGGTGCCTGGGTGGCTCAGTGGGTTAAAGCCTCTGCCTTCAGCTCAGGTCATGATCTCTGCTCAGCAGGGAGCCTGCTTCCTCCTCTCTCTCTGCCTGCTTCTCTGCCTGCTTGTGATCTGTCTCTCTGTCAAATAAATAAATAAAATCTTTAAAAAAAAACTATTTAGTAAAACTGTAGGGTAAAAAATTGATTTACAAACATCTGTTGCATTATTATATACTAACAATGAACTCTCAAAAACAGAATTTTTTAAAGTACCATTTACAGTTGCCTCAGAAAAATAAAATACCAAGGAAGTGAAAGACTTTTATACCAAAAACTCTAAAACATTTTTCAAAGAAATTGAAAAAGACACAGATGAGTGGAAAAAATATTCCGTGCTCATAAATTGGAAGATTTAATACTGTTAATGTGTCCATATTATCCAAAGCAATATGCAAATTCAATGCAATCTTTATCCAAATTCCAATAACATTTTTCACAGAATTAGAAAAAAACAACCTTAAAATTATATGGAATCCCAAAAGATCTCAAGCAAACAAAGCAATCTTGAGAAAGAAGAACAAAGCTGGAGGCCTCACGTTCTCTGGTTTTGAACTGTATTTCAAAGCTATAGTAGTCAAAACAATATGATACTGCCATAAAAACAGACACATAGATCAATGGAACAGAATGGAGAGCCAGAAAAAAAAAAAAAACATATATATGTGGCCGATTTGTTTATAACAAAGGAGTCAAGAACACACAATGGGAAAAGGATAATTTCTTCAATAAGTACGGTAGGGAAAACTGAATAGCCAAATGCCAAAAAAAAAAAAAAAAGTTAAATTGGACCACTATTTTATCATACCCCAAATTAAACTCAAAGTGGATTAAATACTTCAATATAAGACCAAATACTGTAAAACTTCTAGAAGAAAAAAATAGGTGGTAAGTTCCTTGACTTTGCTTTTTGCAACATATTTTTTGGTTCTGATTCCAAAGGCAATGGCTGCAAAAGCAAAAACAAATGGGACTGTAGCAAACTGAAAAGGCTCTGCACAATGAAGGAGACCATCAACAAAATGAAAAGGTAATTTACTAAATGGGAGAAGATATTTCAAATCATGTACCCAATAAGGGGTTAACATCCAAAATATATAAAGAACTGATACAACTTGATTACAATTAAACAAAGAATCTGAATTTTAAAATGGGCAGAAGATCTGAATAGACATTTTTTTCCGAAAAAGACAGATGGCCAAAAGGCACACAAAAAGATGCTCAATATCACGAATCATCAAGGAAATGCAAATCAAAACCAGAATGAGATATCATCTCACACCTCTCAGAATGGCTATTATCAACACAACTACAAATGACAGGTGTTGACAAAAATGTGGAGAAAAGGGAGCACTTATACAATGTTGATGGGAATGTAGATAGGTGCAGCCAGTATAGAAAACAATATGGAGTTTCCTCAAAGAATTAAAAATAGAATTACCATATGATTCAGCCATTCCACTTATGGGTATACATCTAAAGAAAACAAAAACCTTAATTTCAAAAGATAATGCACATTTATGTTCATTGTAGCAATATTTACAAGAGCCAAAATATAGAAACAACCTAAGTGTCCACTGATGAATGAGTGGACAAAGGTCTGGGATGTGTGAAAAAGGTAAAGGGGATCAAGAGGTACAAACTTCTAGTTATAAAACAAATAAGTCATTGAACTATAATGTACAATATGGTGACTATAGTCAATGTTACTGTATTGCAAATTTGAAAGATGCTAAAAAAAGGAAATCATAAAATTTCCCATAATAAGAAAAAAAAATTGTAACTCTACAGGGCATCAGATGGTAAGTAGACATTTTGATGATCATTTCTAAATATATACAAATGTTGAATCACTATGTCATACACTTGAAACTAAAATAGAGTTGTAGGTCAGTTCAATAAAAAATAAATACATTATAATTGCCTATCAAATTAACAGTGATTTTCAATTAATAATATTCAATGTTCAGTCACTATAATAAAAAACTGGCAGTCTCCTATGCTTCCAGTTCAAATATAAAAATAACACAAGTTCTCTAGGAAGGTTTTATAGTATGTGGAAATAGCTTTATAATATAGACACTCTGGCCAGTATACTCATTTCTAGGCTCTCTCTTAATGAAATAACCTGAGATGCCCATGAAGATTTATTTATGAAATTGTTCATATCCGCATGATTTAACAAAAGCCTGAAATAGTTAAATATTCAACATTAGGTAAATAGATAAATTATGGAATACCTTTGCCATAGAATATTATGTAGGCAATAAAATACAATGTTTCTAAATAATTTTAATCACTCTTTAATGTTTATAATCAAAACTGCATAAACAATATAATTCTAATTTGTAACATAAAATATGTTTATCTCTGTATATATATATTATAAATGCAAAAGTACACAGGAAAAAAACGAAAAAACCAAAAGGCTGTGGCATTAACCATGTTTCTCAATAGGCTTACAGACAATTACTTTTCTCCTTTTTTTTTTTTTAAGATTTTATTTATTTATTTGTCAGAGAGAGAGAGAAGAGCACAGCAGGGAGAGCAGCAGGCAAAGGGAGAAGCAGGATCTCCATTCAGCAGGGATCCCAATCAGGACTTGATCTCAGGTCCCTGGGATCATGACCTGAGCCAAAGGCAGACACTTAACCAGTTGAGTCACCCAGGTGTCCCAAACAATTACTTTTCTTTAACTTTCCTCTATATTCCAAATACTTTCAAATGCACATGTATCTATTTTTTTGTCTGCATAAAACCAAAGTCACTATTTTAAAGAAAGAAAATTCTTACTAATTAAAAAAATGTGGGGAGAGGTTTTTCCAGAATTATCAATAACTTCAAAAATACACATTTTTTTAAAGTACAGTTTTTGCTTTCCAATTTCAAAATTCAGCTAATGTAATCTCTTATAAGTCATATTTAAAAAGAAAAAAATAATTTCAGTTTTCCAAAATGTGATCTATCAGTTTACATGCAACTGCATCATTTATAAATTAGTATTTCTAAATCAGTTAAGAGAGTTTACATTTTTACCAAAAAGGAATAAGATTCCCTTTGCAATATTATTTATTGAATGCAGTTGTTTCCTTTCATGCATATCCTGTTTCCCTCAAAATATGTTATCTTCAGTCCATTATATTCTTATAAATCTAAATTAATGAAATCTAAACAAATTACTTAAAACTGATTTTTAACATACTGCTAATAGTGCTTTAAAACTTTCCTTTAGAGAAGTGATATGTTTTTTACCTACTCAAAACAAATTTTAATTTAAATATTATGTTTTGAAGAAATAATTGGGAAATTTGTAGGCAAGAGATTCAAAAGTTAAAGTTTTCAGTATTTCTACTCAATATACTGTGTGCATTTTAAGAATGTATGATGTCATCAGAATATCAAGATTAACTTTCATTTTCTTCAAAATTTTTTTCTTTTCCACTTTAAAAAGCCACCATAAGTTTCAAATATTAGTAGCAGATGTTATCATCATAGATTTTTCCCATATGGCAAAAACTCTGAAAAATGAGCAATCAATGTAAGAATCCTCAACACCAAATCATCTACTTTGCATATTCATATGGTAAAGGCAAATATATGATTATAGTTCATGGTCATGTATTTCCAAGTTTCAATTTTTTATGTTAAATCAGATAGGCAAATGGATCCCAAATATGTGTATGAGAGGCAGAAACTAATGCCAAATAATTTTAAATTACTGAGAAAACTCCAGATGCTGTCTTCAAACACATTTCAATCTCAAAATATTTTATAGAGGCAAGTTTGGGATAAAATGTTGTGGCTTTTTTATGTATAAATAATAGTTGTTTAGTGAAGTTTTTATACTAGCTCTTTAAAAAGGAGAAGGGAAGAGAGGCTTTGAACAAGGCTACACATTTAATTTATTTCCCTCATGAATTCTCTGCTACCCTCTGGGCCTTAAAAGGTAGAAGTTGGACATTGACAGTAATTATTTTGGATTGCCCTGCATGAAGGCAGCTGAAGGTAATTCTATACTTCAAAGAAGTGTAGCCATGTGTCACTTTGAACAACCATCATGAATATAACTTGAGGTGTTCAGGGATGCCTTTAGAGAAATAATCTGTGTAGATAAGTGATTTTCTTTAGATGTTAGATGTAACTACATACATGTACACATAGAGGTTTTAAAAAAAAAAAGAGTAAGTAGAAAATTGTGACTGTGAACCAAATTATCTTTTGAAAATGTTGAATCAAAATGAGATGTTAAGTGTACCATTAAAAGGAGCTTAAAATACCACACATAGTACTAAAATAGATGTTGAACTTTTTAAAACCAATAATATATTAGTAAGATGGCTTTCTTCTGACTCCTCATAAAGGCAACCCTGCCGAAATTCAACTCTGGATAAGAGAAAGTCTCTTCATTTCCTGGAGTTCATGAATTTTACTTTTGTCTTCAAACTACTGCAAGACTTAAGTATAAAACTAACTTCTCTACAGTGAAGAACTGAAAGCAGCAGGTTCTATTTCTCTTAAATATATACAAACGTGCATTTTACACACACACACTACCCACAGATTCCTATATTATTTTTCTAAAACCAAACAATTCAAACACTTGACGTTCATTCATAAAACCTTTGTAAGCAACTTCTACAGCAGGCACTGGACTAGAAACTGTGTGGAATTAATGATGAATAAGATGCAAAAGGATCCTGTCCTAGAGAAACATAATGTAGTGTTTGAAACAGACTTGGGATCAAACACTTTAATTCTAATCAGCCCCACGGTTACTTTACTGAAAAAGCACATATATTGGCAATATTCTGGGAAAGATCAGTATCTCATGGAAAGTAGAAGGAAAACAACAAATTATAATTGTTTTTTAACTCAACAAAAATACAAATTATAGAAGGCACCCTTTTCCAAAACAAAAGAGGAATAGGTGTTAAAAACCTGCCTGAGATGGTAACATTTTCCTGGACCACCCCACTCTATTATTCAGGAATAGTAGTATACCATTATGATCTGCTAACCTAAATTCTTCTTTAAGTTTTATATTAATTTTTTAAATCTTGAAATCAGGCTTTATCTATGTCTTTTATTACTATGTAATGGGGTAAAGTTTTGAGATATTAACTGAGACCACTTTTCAGGCTTTCTTTTCTCTGTTCTTTTCTCAGAAAAGAGCTGATTTGTCCAGGAACACACAAATATTCTATTTTAATCCCAAAATATGCTCTTGAATCTCAAAGAGAAAAATGGGAGAGATAGTAGTCTTCAAAGCCAAGATTTTCATTGGCCAAAGCCAGGTTTTTGGAAGAAAGAAATCACCTGTTTGTGGGAGTATACAAAGACCTACAGCCATCTTTAATCTAACAGATGTGGTGATTTACTTTTTTCACTTAGCAGACCTTTATTACTGAACAGAGAAGTAAGCTGGAAACCAAAATAGTTGTACTCTAACATCAAATCTGCCACCAATGAGCAGGCTAAAGACCATACAGAAATTCCCTCATACTTTTGTCTTAATCAAGGTAGTTAATTATTGTGATTCTCACTTTCCTCATGCACATGATATAACAATGAGCAAGGGATAGCTAACACCAGTTTTAGTTCTGAAATCCAAATATTTGAAAGAGAGTTGCTATATCCTGTCCTGTGGAAAACATTAATATATATAATATATATATATATAATCAGACATTGAGCAAACTCTATCAAAGAGCTTGAAATACATTTGTAGGGGTGCCTGGGTGGCTCAGTTGGTTAAGTGAATGCTTTCGGCTCAGGTCATGATCCTGGAGACCCGGGATCGAGCCCCACATCGGGCTTCCTGCTCGGCGGGAAGCCTGCTTCTCCCTCTCTCAGTCCCTCTGCTTGTGTTCCCTCTCTGGCTGTGTTTCTCTCTGTCAAATAAATAAATAAAATCTTAAAAAAAAAGAAAGAAATACATTTGTAAAATCAATATAAACATACACAGACACATAATTAAAAATATAAAGCACGTAATGACCATGATTTTTAAACATTTCCCCCACTAAACTTTTTTTTTAAATAATTTATTGAAAACATGGCTGATTCCTGGACTATGGTTAGGAAGATCAAGAAATATTTAGATCATCATGGTAAACTAGAAAGGAAATACCAAAAAAATTATGGAGATGTGTCAAAAGGACATGAACATTAATTTAAAGTAGCTCTCACTAGACAAATCTAGCAAAATTTGGACATTAAAATGAATAATAAGAGTAATGACACTTATGTATTAGAAATATCCCTTCATGTGTATCAAAAATGAAGAAATAAAGAAATAGCTCTTTCTTACAGTAGACTGTCAACTACTATGTATAGAATGAATGACATAAAATCACCATTTCTAGCCGTTGTAAGCAAAAAATCATAAATGGATGCTTAAAATACTATTTAACTGATGTTTAATTAAGAATAGGATATTTAGGTGGCACCTGGGTGGCTCAGTTGCTTGGGCAACTGCCTTCGGCTCAGGTCATGATCCTGGAGACCCAGGATCGAGCCCCACATCCGGCTCCCTGCTCAGCGGGAAGCCTGCTTCTCCCTCTCTCACTCCCCCTGCTTGTGTTCCCTCTCTGGCTGTGTTTCCCTCTGTCAAATAAATAAAATCTTTAAAAAAAAAAAAAGAACAGGATATTTACATAACCACAAAGTATCTTCACAGAGAGAAAAGGTAACATTATTATGGAGAAAATTGGTGAACCCCACATTACTTAATCAAAGTTATCCTTATTAATTGTTAGACAAATTAGCATCATGTGTCTCCTGAGATGATGTACAGAGAAGTACAAAACATCACTTAGACACTATTTCTGCTCAAAAACATACTCTGAATTTTGTAATTAAGAAATAATTGGCAAATTCAAATCAAAGAAACATTTCACAAAACAACGGGCTTGAATGCCAAAATATCAGTACAATGAAAACAAAACAAAATTAAATATCAATAGCTGAGAAAATATTCCATATTAAAAGCAACTAGGAGACTAAAGAAACATAACAATTAAATGCAATGCATGATACTCTATTGAATCCTGAATGGGGGGGGGGGGG
>PITA01002717.1:0-154587 GCA_004023965.1 Spilogale gracilis | reverse complement strand
ATATACAATGGAGTACTATGCCTCCGTCAGAAAGGATGAATACCCAACTTTTGTAGCAACATGGACTGGACTGGAAGAGATTATGCTGAGTGAAATAAGCCAAGAAGAGAAAGTCAAATATCGCATGGTCTCACTTACTTGCGGTGCATGAGGGGCAAACTGGAGGACAGTGGCAGAAGGAAAGCAAATGGGAACTAGGATAATCTAGGGAGGGAAACGAAACAACAGAGACTTTGAACACAGAAACAAACTGAGGGACTTGGAGGGAGGGGGGCGGAGGGATGGGAGAGCCTGGTGGTGGGTACTGGGGACACCTAAAGCGGGGAGCACTGGGTGTGGGGAATGGGGAATGAATCTTGAAACACTGGAAAAAAAAATTTAGTAACAATAAAAAAAATAATAATAAAAAAAAAAATAAAAAAAAAATAAAGACAGATGTCTCTTGCCCTGGCACCCACAATAAAAAATTATTCCATGCATTTTAAAAAGGTGTCATGGGATCATCTTTGGTTCAGATCCTTTGGAATGTAAGGCTTGGGGTTGGGATTATGCCCTGCTGCCCTTTCCACATTAAATGTTCCACTGTCAGGATGAGGGGAAACAGGTGGAACCAGCACAAAGAAGAGCATCTGACTCACACTGCCAGACCCCAGCTGGAATGAAAGGAGATGGAAAAGCAAGAGCCTTTGTCATCGCTATAAAAAAACATAATTTAAAAGGTGAGGGACTTGTGGCTGCGGTAATAGTAAGGATCACTCCAGGGAGAAACTCCTTTCCATGGCCATAGTCACAGGTAGATTGTATTTCATATTCATGATAGCTTTACTTTAGGAAAAGTTGTTTATATTAACCTCCATTTAAGAGCTATCCCTTGTCTAATGGACTGAAGCTTATCCTCTCTTTGCATTTGAAGTAGGGGGGTTTTCATTTTAAAATATTAGGTATGAAATTCCATCTTCATAATGAGAGGAGCCATTTATTGAGTGTGTAGGACACAGCTAAGAACTTTATAGTCACAATCCCATGTGAAACTGAAAACAACATTTTGAGGTAACTATTATCAACCCTTCTTTTGTAGATGAGGAGATAAAACATCACACAAATAATAAAGGGACAATCTATTTCAAAACCCAGACTTTGGGGACGCCAAAATGTATGTTTTTAACTAACATCTCATGCTGTATTTGCTTTTGCAATCATACATGTATTGTGCAAGAGCTATGCCCAGTTTTTCCCCATGTCATAACCAGCATGTCTTGCTGTAACCAACTGGTTTTCAGAAACTTCCTTTCGCTTTCCATTTTCAATGTTCACAGTGCTGTTTTGTTTCTCTTATAATGTCGTTAAAAGTACAGAATAATGACATTATCTAAAAGCAGAATTTGTTTTAAATGGTTGAATTTCATTCATTTTCCTTATCAACACATACATAAAAGATTCAAAACTAGCTGGATTTTTATATTGGCTGAAGATGATCCTGCATTTTGTAAAATGACTGATTTTGTAAGATACAGAATGACAACAGAGCAACCGAGCCGCCAACCCCTCCCCCTACCTGGGCTTCTTACATGAAGCTGCCATGACATCTAGTGGCCAAAGATTAGGGGAGCTAGTCTTAATCCGTAAAACATGTAAGAGTTCTAATTTAGAAATGTTACATACCTAGTAAAATTTTAAATTAATACAGTGCTTTACAATTTTCAATTCACTGTTATAACAATTACTGGTCTGTGGACTTGAATGCAATGTCTTTTTTATATTTAAATTTTTAAAATATTTGTTATAATTACTATACTAAAGCCATGGTTTATTCTGAGTACAGGAATGAATCATAGGATTCGATTCTTTGTGTTTTCATTTCTACAAGACCAATAATTCTTTAGATTAATATCAATGGTTAAATCAAACTTAAATATAAAATGACAGTCTAAGTAAACAAGTAATGCATTTGTATTATCTCAAATAAATTAAATGATTAGCATACAAGTCAATTCTCTTTATCTTTTGTTGAGTTAATTGAAGGGTGATTTTTGTCAAATTAAAATATATTTAATGCCACTATAGGAAGACATAGAAGACCAGGTACCATTTTTAAAAGAAAACAGCTACAAATGAATAGCCTGTGCCTATTTTCAGTAGATTTTTATATTTCAAAGCCATATCCTCTAGTAATTAAGTTTTCTGTAGTTTAAGCTAAAATAATATAATTTATGGAAACCACCATATGCAAATGATCAGAAATAATTTTTTTAGGGGCGCCTGGGTGGCTCAGTTGGTTGAGCGACTGCCTTCCGCTCAGGTCACGATACCGGAGACCCCGGATCGAGTCCCACATCGGGCTCCTTGCTCGGCGGGAAGCCTGCTTCTCCCTCTCTCACTCCCCCTGCTGTGTTCCCTCTCTGGCTGTGTTTCTCTGTTAAATAAATAAAATCTTTAGAAAAGAAAAAAAAAGAAAGAAAGAATTTTGTTAAACATTCTTTCTAATGTAACTTCTCATCCTAAGAAATGCCAAAAGTAGAGTCTGGGAGAAATCTGATACATGAGTGGTTTACTAGAGATTACAGTCTCAGAAGCAGAAGTGAGGAATAAGAAAGACAAGAATGAACAAAAGTGCATAAAAATTAGGGAGAGTCAGTACAAAGCTGCAGCAAGGATTCAAACACTACTGGGTACAAGCAGGTGCTAGATCTCTGGGACCTTCTGAAAAGACTTATGGAATGTACTGTATCTCCAGAGCATCTGCTGGAAGAGTGAAAGAGTGAAGCATTTTTCTGTCAATACACATCCCACATTGGTCAAGATTTACCCTGTAACTTACAAACTTCCACACTTCTAGGTTGTTCATGTGTTCAAGCACCCCAAGATGTTGGTGCCAGAGAAGGTACATATGGGTTAAGACAAGGCACTACTGGTTACAAATATACAAAGCAGGGGAAAGTCTATGCAGAACTATTCCCTGCAACCATGACTGGAATGAAAGATGAGGCTAAATGGACCTAGAGTGGCACACAAGGGATGTCCAATGCATATATTTTTTTTAAAGATTTTATCCATTTGACAGAAAGAAACACAGCAAAAGAGGGAACCCAAGGAGGGAGTGAAAGAGGGAGAAGCAGGCTTCCCGCTGAGCAGGGAGCCCAATACGGGGCTCTATCCCAGTACTCGGGGATCATGACCTGAGCCAAAGGCAGATGCTCAATGGCTGAGCCACCCAGGCACCCGCATAGATATATGATATCTGTGTTATGTTCATAATAAGTAGGTCATTCAGATTCATTGATATGGATACTTTGATGATTTATGGACATTATTAAATATGTTAATTAATTATTGATTAATTAACTGGCCAAGGCACAGCAGGAGTCAAATTACAAAGAGATCTTGAATTATCAGTAAAATCCATTCATCTTCATTGGCAATTATTTTAGCAGTGTTAGTCAAAATAATGTTCATATTTATGTGAAAATATTTTAATCTTATTTTTAAAAACCTACATTTAAAATCAATTTTCTCAGTATGAAATCTTGATATGGTGGGAATAACTGACTCCTGGGGAAAAAAAATAAAAAACTCTGCTAGGCTTTCATAGAAGTCCTAAGAGCAAATGTTTCCCAGAAAGAAGAGAAACATAAAATGAGAGTGAGAATAGAAGAAAACTAAAATTCTCCTTCAGATAATGAAAAAGATCTCCCAAAAGATAAATTCAGATTTTGCTTGACAAAGGAATATTGGTATTTTGTGTGTCCGTGTAGTGCTCAAAATGGTCACTTTATCATCCTCAAAATGTTAAGCTTTTGTTGGATACTTTTCTTCATTACTGCTATCAAATTCCATTCAAGCTAAGTCAGAAACTTGAATGTAAAAACAAATAAAGTCATTACATTCCTTGAAGACAACATAGGTGAATTTTTTAAAATAATCTTTAGGATGAGGAAGGCTTTTTCAGCCGAAATCTTAAAAGGTAAGGGAATTTTTTTGCCAAACAAAAAACACAAAATACTTGTAGTATGTATGACAGAGAAGTAGTTAATATCTGCAATGTTTTAAAAAAGGTCTATCAAATCAAGAAATAAAAGATGAACATCATAACAGAGAGCACCAAATGACTTAAATATGAATTAAAGAATGGAAAAGTATATCAGATAACATGAAAATATACCATTAACTAACATTGATTGAGAGAAAGTTTACCAAGAAATGTTGGGAAAACTTTAGGTGTATTGATTCATTTAATCTTCAAAAGAATCCTACAAGGTTAGGATCATTATTACCACCATTTTACAGTTGAGTCACCAAGACATTGAAAGATTAAAGAATTGGCACAGGTCAAAAAGCGTGTAACTTAAAACTCACACAGTCAGACTCCAGAGCCTGAGCTCCTAACCAACTGCACACCTTCATTATTAATACAAAAATGCAAAAGCAAACAATGATTTACTACTTTCCACCTAGTCAACTGATAATGATCTTAAAGATTTTCAGCCCCCTGGACACTCATAAATTGGTGATGGGACAGTGAATTGATACCTTTCTGGAAGACACTCTAACTACATGTTAAATGTCATCTGTGTCCCTGACACCCTTCCCCTAACAGTATATCCCAAAAAAATAAAGAATCGAACAGATATATAAGCAAAAATGTTCTTCAAAGCATTATCAATAATAAGAGGAAGAGGAAGGGCGCCTGGGTGACTCAGTTGGTTAAGCGACTGCCTGCAGCTCAGGTCATGATCCTGGAGACCTGGGATCGAGTCCCACATCAGGCTCCCTGCTCGGCGGGAAGCCTGCTTCTCCCTCTCTCACTCCCCCTGCTTGTGTTCCCTCTCTGGCTGTGTTTCTCTCTATCAAATAAATAAAATCTTTAAAAAAAAAAAAAAAAGAGGAAGAGGAAAATGGCAACAACCACACTGTTCATCAGTAGAATAGTAGTTAAATAAATTAAAGGATAGTCATTCAATGAACAAATATACAGCCTTAAAAGGGTGATCTATTCACTGACTTGGAGAGTTCTGAAGAATACTGAGTACAAATTCTAATTTTAAAAAAGCAGGATATAGACAATGCTTTTTAATATTTTGTTGTCATGTATCATGAGAGATTTTATTTTTTTTTTTAAGATTTTATTTATTGGGCGCCTGGGTGGCTCAGTGGGTTAAAGTCTCTGCCTTCAGCTCAGGTCATAATCTTAGGGTCCTGGGATCAAGGCCCACGTCGGCTTCTCTGCTCAGCAGAGAGCCTGTTTCCTCTGCTGCCTCTGCCTGCCTCTCTACCGACTTGTGATCTCTCTCTCTGTGAAATAAATAAATAAAATCTTTAAAAAAAAAAAAGGTTTTATTTATTGGGGTGTCTGGGTGGCTCAGTTGATTAAGTGACTGCCTTTGGCTCAGGTCATGATCCTGGAGTCCCGGAATCGAGTGCCACATCAGGCTCCCTACTCGGCAGGGGGTCTGCTTCTCCCTCTGACCTCTCCCCTCTTATGCTCTCTCCCTCCCACCCTCTCTCAAAAAAAACCTTTTTTTAATATATATATATTTTAAAAGATTTTATTTATTTATATGACAGAGAGAAACACAGCTAGAGAGGGAACAGAAGCAGGGAGAGTGAGAGAGGAAGAAGCAGGCTTTCCACTGAGCAGGGAGCCTAATGCAGGGTTTGATCCCAGGATTCTGGGATCATGACCTGAGCTGAAGACAGATGCTTAGCGACTGAACCACCCAGGCACCCATCCTGAGAGATTTTACACAATCCCACAATTACAAGTGGCTCACTGAGTCAACAATTCTCAGTTGGTTAGATAAGAGGAACACAGTCCCTAGTTATGAACCACTGATGTATAGTATGACCATATACAAAAAGATATACATATATTTATTTATACATATATCATTCTTTTGTGCATGTTTGCCAAAAAATTAATCCGAATGGGTTGTTTGAATTTTCTATGTAACTGAATATTCTCTAACAAATTAGAAAATAAAGTCATTTTTCATCTGGAAAAAGAATTAATGGTTTTGATACATTATTGTTAAGCTGAGGAAGACAAAAAATCTTTATTTCCCCACAGGTCATCTAAGTTTATAGACACCTTATGACCAGATTTCTCTTCTTTCATCTGCTGGGTTACTTGTGGGCCTTCAAATAAGAGCCAATATATGTAAAATGAATGTGTCCTTTATCAATGACACTGTAAATATTAAGGCTGAATACTGAAAACACAAAAGGAAGAAATGTTGACTTTCTAAGAGCCAACTTCTCCTCCCACCAGAGGTAACTCCTTACATTCCTTAAGGCTTTAGCAGATCCTTGCTCCCTGGAGGGAAAGCAGAGTGCACCAAACTTCAGGAACCAAAGCCTCCATTACACATTAAGAAGTCAATAATTCACTTCTACCGGGATTAGATCATTGATTCCAACGTGATCATCACAGAAGTGTTAAATGCCAGTCCCTTCCCTTCTAAACTTCTTAGTATAGTATAGTTTTAGGATATATGCTCCCAAGAAAACAGCAGAGTAGATTCAAGTTAAGAAAGCTAAACGAACTCATCTTAGTCAGTACCTCAGCTACATAGCTTCCAGAAAAAAAAAAAAAGAAAATCTACATAGCAAAATGGGAAATCCTATACCTTGAACCATCTCCCCCACCCATTTCTAATGACGTAATAGAACCTGTAAAGCACTTGATCTAGGATTAGGAATCAGAAATCATGTACTATATAAAAACAGAGCTACATAAAAACAAGCTACAATAAACCCAATGAAAATCCAGGGCAGAATATTCTCAAAGTCAACAATTTTTTCTGTGGAAATATGCAATAAATACACATATACATACACAGAGATGGGGTGGGGGGAGAGAAAGAGAAAAATTTAAATGGCAAGGGGTGCTTGGGAGCCTCAGTTGATTAAGCATGGGACTCGTCATTTCAGCTTAGGTCATGATCTTCTATTTGTGAGATAGAGCCCCCATCAGTCTTCACAGTGGGTGTGGAGCCTGCCCCACGGCCCCCCTCCGTGGGTTCACTTTCTGTCTAAATAAATAAATAAATAAATAAATTTTAAGGACATAAAATTGCAAATAAATGTAGAAGTAAACATTAATAAAATTAAGAACAATTTCCTTTTCTGGAAGATATGTATAATTCAACAGGGTTTAACCTTCATTTAAACAAAAATTCAATTGCAATACAATAACTATTTACTAAACATAATTTTATTCTACATGTGAAAAAAATCACAGGGCGCCTGGGTGGCTCAGTTGGTTAAGCAACTGCCTTCGGCTCGGGTCATGATCCAGGAGACCTGGGTTCAAGCCCCACATTGAGCTCCCTGCTCGGCGGGAAGCCTGCTTCTCCCTCTCTCACTCCCCCTGCTTGTGTTCCCTCTCTGACTGTGTTTCTCTGTCAAATATATAAAATCATAAAAAAAAAAAAATCACTTAGTCTTTAAAGTAAATGACCTAGAAATAGATGTGTGGGGGCACCTGGCTGGCTCAGTCAATGGAATGTGTAGGTCTTGGTCTTGGGGTTGTGGGTTTGAGCCCCACGTTGGGTGTAAAGATTACTTTATAAAAAAATAAATCTTATGGTGCCTGGATGGCTCAGAGGGTTAAGCCTCTGCCTTCGGCTCAGGTCATGATCTCAGGGTCCTGTCATCGAGTCCCACATCGGTCTTTCTGCTCGATGGGGAGCCTGCTTTCTCCTCTTTCTCTGCCTGCCTCTCTGCCTATTTGTGATCTCTGTGTCAAATAAATAAAATCTTTTTAAAAAGTTAAATCTTAAAAAAAGAAAGAAAGAAATAGGTGTGTGGCTGAAGAGATCTAATTCTAAATCCAGGTCAGAATTTAGGTTGTGATTTAATGATGTATATCTATTCTGGGTAACATGTATTATTAATGTCAAGCAATAAAGTCAAACAATAAATAAATGGAAGAACTGGAATTAGTGACTACATCTAAACCTTGAGGTCTGATTTTCTTTCTTCTGCATCATGATTCCTACAAGACACTACAAAGAGAAGTTTATCACGCAGGGTGGCTGAGAAAAAGTGATTTACTTGTTTAATTTTAAAATATATAAGAACACAACATATAATTTCTTCAAGAGAAAAATAATAATAGTAGATTGGGAATATTATTCATTACACAGAAAATTGTTGATGCCTTTGAGTGAGTTTAATTACTAAAGTAGTAAAAACAAAACAAAACAAAACCCACCACCATGGGTTTTTTCATCTACATAAATCCTGAGGACAGTAGAGAAGCTACTCCGCTGAAGCTTCATACTGGGGCATTAGTTGACAGTTAGGAGGCACAGGCAACCATCAGTTTTCCCCAGGCAACAGGTCCCAATTTAACTATAATATAGAATGTGTGAGTCAAATACAACATTTCTAACAAGTCTGCCCTTTGAGGGAAAGATGAGTGTGGGGATGCCTAGTAAAATCATTGGAACCATGTTGGGAAAGGAGCCTCCTACTTAGCAAACACAGAAATAATGATGCTTGGAAAAGAAATGAGGACTCCTCTGGCTTGCAGCTAAGTTTCTCCCATCTTGTCACCCCGTAATCCCCTAGAGCATTTTCCCATTTTTGCCTGGGCTGCAGACACATCTGTTTTTCAGCTCATTACAATGGCTGTAAGGCCCAAGCCCAGGAGTGTCACACCGGACTTCTCATAAACATGTGGCAAGAATTTAAACACATGGACATGTCTGAGGAAAAAAAAAAAAGGTACACAGTATTTAATTTAGCTAGTATTGTGTAGTCCTTAGTTTACCTTAGCTATAATTCCACTATTAGAGAAGGAGAGAACACATTTTGGTGGATACTCAACAGTTTCTATCAACTAGTAGTCTTTTATTTTCAGTTTTACATTTTTATTCTCATGCCCATTATTGTAGCCAACCTCCCCCCAGGAAAGCTAGAAGTTTGGAAAAGAGTACATTTAATATATGTACATGATTCCTACAGTCTATATGTCTGTAGTATATAATCCATAGTGCAAGTTCAATTTTTCCTCAATTAATTGCTTTGTTGTATTCATGAAATTCTGAGTTGGAAGAAACCAATAGTATATTCCTTGGGTAAGATATGTGAACCAATACCCAGGACATCAAGAAGTACCCCTCACATAAGAGAATCTAAATTTGCACAAATAATATATTGCTGCAGTGCATCTTTATAAGCTTCTTGTCTTTAGTCATTAACTTTTACACATCAATGAAAATTTGTGGGAAACCCTTATGAAAAGAACAGGTTACACTGATAACTGAACACTTTTTCTGTAAAATAGTAGATCCAACATAAGCCATCCCCAATTACACAGAATACCTGGCTGAAAAAGTTCCAGTTATATCTAGCATATAGGTGCTTTACTAGGTTCGACCACTGGTGTGTTGATTTTTATTAAATTCCCTCAAGTAAATTATGCATACAAACTATCCTAGAGACAAAAACAAAGTACATATAGACCTTTTAAACAGCACCCTTTCAGGGCACTGTGTTAAAGGCCAACAAAATGACATTTTAATACTTAAAAGTTTCAAAATGTGGCTGAGTGTATAAAATTCATATTGGCCCATGGACTGGACTGGAAGAGATTATGCTGAGTGAAATAAACCAAGAAGAGAAAGTCAAGTATCACATGGTTTCACTTACTTGCGGTGCATGAGGTGTAACCTGGAGGACAGTGGGAGAAGGAAAGTAAATGGGAAGTAGGGTAATCCAGGGAGAGAAACAAAACAACAGAGACTTTGGACACAGAAACAAACTGAGGGACTTGGAGGGAGGGGGGTGGAGGGATGGGAGAGCCTGGTGGTGGGTACTAGGGACACCTAGAGCGTGGAGCACTGGGTGTGGGGAATGGGGAATGAATCTTGGAACACTGGGGGAAAAAAATTTAAGTAACAATAAAAAAAAAAATCACAAAAAAAATAGCTACATTTTCAGGAACAGTAGCTAGCTTTTCTATGGCCATGATATTAAAGCAGGTAAAAATTAACTAAAATCTGGGTAATGGAAATAACTTATTGATGATGAATATTTTCACCTGTCAAGTGGATTAACTGCAGAAAAACTGTTTACTTCTACTTTGGATATCTTTTGGAATAACACAAAGATTGTATTTCCTTGAAGCAGAAATAACACATAGTAGAAAGTGGACTTCCCTTTAAGAAAAAGGACATAAACATATTCATGCTCTCCAGGGTTTTTGGGAGGGTGGGTTGATTTTGGATTTGGGGTTTGTTTGTTTGTTTGTTTGTTTGTTTGTTTGTTTTGCAAGAATCACAAGAGAAAATAATTTTTTAAATAAAGTTTTCAAAAGATAAAAAAAATTCATATTGGCTTGACCATTTCATTTTAAATGCCTTGACATAACTTTCTTAAACCAGCATTAATTAAATTTAGTGAAATAATTTTAAATTGTTACTTAACATTAAAAGTGTTTCCTTTTTCAATACCTTAATTTGGTGTCACAGAGAAGTAATTTTAAAATTGCCTCCAACATTTAACGGTCTACTCTATAGTCCTATTGTGTTTTAAATTACATTTTAATGAAACTATCTTAATGAATGTGACTAAATAATTTTGAGATTCTATTAGGAACAAAAGGAATTTGACCACACAGGGATTCTAGTAAATAAGTTGCCAGTCCTCACTTCCAAAGATGGGTTAGAGTGAAGATTTCCAAGTCTATGTTTTCTCTTTGCAACCCACAAGTAAAATAGAGAGTATACAAAAATGGAAGACTATCTTTATTTTTTTTTTTAAGGTTTTATTTATTTGACAGAGAGAAACACAGTGAGAGAGGGAACACAAGCAGGGGGAGTGAGAGAGGGAGAAGCAGGCCTCCCGCCGAGCAGGAAGCCCGATGTGGGACTCAATCGGGGATCTCCAGGATTATGACCTGAGCCAAAGGCAGTCGCTTAACCAACTGAGCCACCCAGGTGCCCTGGAAGACTATTTTTAGAAGAGAAATCAATAAAGTATCTGAATTTAATAATAAAAGTCTGTTCCAAATAGCATTGAATGTAAGGTTTAAAAAATTGTTTTTGAGAGTTTTGTATTTCTGAAAGGTGTTTCAACACACACACACACACACACACACACACACACACACACACACACACAATGGACTAGTTTGGTGAACTACATGTACCTCTAATTTTGCAAGGAAAAAGTATCAGGCCAACAGCAAAGCAGGCTCAAAACACACTGCCAGCAACTCCTTGATCTTAAATTTAAAGAGAGAAGAAACAGACTGGAGGACAGTTGTTAAGGAATTCTGGCAGAATCTCTGCAGAGAGAAGTTAATAGGTGTAATAAATGACCCAGGGCACCGGGAGGAACAAATTATATAAATAAACTTAAGAAGTTATACAAAAACCAGGACCCAAACACACGCAAACCTGTAAGATACAAATGCAAACTCAGGATGGCACAGCCCATTAAAAGCTGTTTGACTAGCAGATCCTCTATTCCTTTGTCAGTTACAGGAGTATCCTCTTAAATTGTCACTTTTACAAATGTAAGCAAAATAATTTTATAAAGAGATGTTTTGTCTTATTAAACACTGTCCCCAGTACACTGTCCATATTTCCCTCTTAGCTTGAAGGAAAAGTGAATGAATAGCGGAGCAGAAGGTTTACATTAAAGTTTTTATTTAAATCATCATTACCATGGGGGTCTTAAATCATCTAAGATTCATTTGCTTTTGCAAACCTAAAACAGGACTTTTTAAGATAAACTTTAAGTTGCTGCAAATCATGAAATTATTTCCATATAAAGTCTGTTTATTGAATGTGTTAAGCTGTTATATGGTCTCTTTAAATTTATGGAAAGCCAAAGAATTGCCTGGCTGGAATACCTGCAAAAACAATATACATCATTAAAAAGGAAAAAAAAAACTTTTATTCTATAAAAATAGAGAATACACACGGAATATCTGAAATATCCAAGGCTGGAAATTGAATTACTGTCTAACATGAGCCAAGATGATCTCATTTTATGTGGAGCCATCCTTAAGGCAAAGATTACAGCTCTGAACTTAATCTATTAGACTTTCATTATTTTGGCTAATTCTAAGAGGAGGCATTTCAGACTTCATCTCCTGATTACAACAAGGAATTTAATGAGTGATTGGGGTTTGACAGCACATAGCTCTTTCCTCATTTCTGAATGCAAACAAATTTCTGAAAAAGATAATTTTACAAATTACCATAGCTCCCAGCAAAAGATGAAAGGTTAATGTTTTAGCCTCTCCGGGATGTACCTGTTTCTTGCAGAGATTTTAGCCATAGTCACAATCATAGCCCTCCTGCAAGGGAACTATCTATGGCCCATTTAGCTTTTAACACCTTGCAAGTGGCATGTTAAGCCATTACAAAAATTATTAGTAACAAATGCCCTATTTCTGTCAAACAACAAAGATTCCCTGAAGTAAAGTTGCACTGTTGCATCAATAACCAGGCATTATTTTTTTTCATGGCAAACCTCATGAATTAATAACAGTAGAAGCTCTGCAAAGTGTCAGAGCTCCAAGGGGACTATATGGCAGATTCTAGAAAGCCTCTTTTCTAGTGAGTAGATATAACCTCTATTTACTCTCTGGTTATTATACAAAAAAATGAGAGAGAGACAGAGAGAGAGAGAGAGATCTCCATGACTTCCCTTCATTAGTGCATGTCAGAGTTAGCAGTTGCAAGACGATCACTTCAGAATATTTTATGTCAAATCTTTAGTCTGTAAATCCGTGGTCATTAGACTTTGATCTTCTTTCCATATTTTCACAACCACAGCTCAAAATGAAATCATTCCTAACCTCCTGCTACTTGCTAAGCCAAACACTCATGAACACACACAGTACAGCAAATGGTGCAGTCATCTAGAATGTTTTCATATAGATCTTATAGATCTTTTTTTTTAGATCTTATAGATCTTTATTTATCTCTTTGGATACAAAAAGTACCCAACACATGATATATCTAAAATAGCTTCCATTTGTGTCATACAAGTTTCCCAGGAGATAAAGACAACATTACACATGACTATCTTGAAGCAGTGATGGGTTTCTTCATTGTCAATGAGCAGTAAGGGAAAAAAATATGTGTAACAGGCTTCCATCTGGATATTATAGAATCTGAGTTCTAAGTATTACTCTGAACAAAACTAATCTTGGAAGTGGTTAGGTTTTTCTCCTTGCTATCATTTTTGACAGGTGTGGCATGATACTGCCAAGTCAAATATATATTTAATTAAAGTAATGCAAGAAAAATGAGGAGTTATATAGTTCATAGTTTACAAACACAAATCCATTTGATATGTATGTGATCTCCTCATCAAGATCTTAAAAGCAGAATAAGATACAGTTTAAAGTTTAATATCTAGTACACACTTGAACTTGCCATCTCATTTAATCTTCAGAAATAATCATATGATATAGATATTATTTTTACTATCCCCATTTCCCAGTATGTTGACTGAAATTTAAATATTGGTAATTTTTCCAAAGTTATAAAGTTAGTAGTTGATGGAATCCAATTTTTTTTTAAAGATTTTATTTATTTGACAGAGGGAAACACAGCCAGAGAGGGAACACAAGCAGGGGGAGTGAGAAAGGGAGAAGCAGGCTTCCCACCGAGCAGGGAGCCGATATGGGACTCGATCCCGGATCTCCAGGATCATGACCTGAGCCGAAGGCAGTCGCTTAACCAACTGAGACACCCAGGCGCCCCAATGGAATACAATTTTAAACCCAGGTTTTGGGATGTCAAATCTAATTTCTTTCTACTACACCATGTTTGCATCCTTACACAACGCTCAATATTATTTTCAGCTAAAGGATAATATTGAGAAAGCTCAGTATATGACTCAACAGATGACTCTGGGGTACCTGTATGCTTTTCCAACTTAAGACATTCATTGAAAGATAAAGAAGCAGCCAGGAGAGCAGCAATAAACCCTTAAGCGTCATTCAACAGAAAACACCCCAAGGCCATTCATCTTAACCCTGGCAAAGGTGTACTGACTTTTGGGTTATCTTCCCTTTCTGGATTTCATTAAAAGATGGTGGGTGTATAAATAAAAAAAAATTTTTTTTTTTAAGCAAGAAGAATGAAAATTGGTAAAAAAAAAAAAAAAAAGGAAGAAAGGAAGGAAGGAAGAAAAGAAAGGAAGGAAGGCAGGAAGGCAGGAAGGAAGGAAGGAAGGAAGGAAGGGTGGGTAAAGGAGACCAGTAACTATTTCACAGATGCAATATTCTTATAAAACAAATTCTTTCTGACACATTCTATGTAATTTATATAAACTAAATTTTATTTTAATTTTTGGAAGAATACTCAAAGGAATACTTTGAACATACCTGTCTGTAGGCAATACAGCACAATGTCTCAGAGCAGGGACTTCAAAGTCAGACTTCTAGGATTTAATTCTGACTCCTCCACTTAGGCATGTAGTCTAGAGCAAGTTACTTAACTTCTCTGTATCCCGATTTCCTCATTTGTAAAATAAGAGGCTGAAAAAGCAGTATTCCCCTCAAGGGTTATTGGGAGAATTAAAATGAATAGGTATATACATATAAAACACCTGAAACAGCAAGTACTGGCACATATTAAGTGTTAAACATGTTAACTAAAGTATTATTATATTGCCTAAATAATATACACCTTTGTTAAAAATTGCTGCTTATTAGGTAGGATCTGAATAAACACTGTATAAACATGTAAACATAATGCAAAGTTATCAAAACCAAATTAATATGTTATTGACCACTATACAGTATAGTCTTTGGCTATTAGCTAAATCTCTATAACAAAAGACACAGTTATATCAGTTTTCAGGCACATAGAAATAAATATTGAGGAATGCAAAAGTAAGCCTACGGACTGAAATAAAGAGATAGATGGATAAATAGATAGATAGATACTATATACTTACGGAGATAGACATATATACACATTAGGTGCATGCGTGCACACGTGCACACACACACACACACACACACACACACACACACACACACAAATATGGCAATGACTTGAAACACACCTGACCACTAAAGTGAAATGATAGTTTGCCTACCTGAGTGTACCAAGATCTTGAGATCTTAAAAACTGTCCCTGCCCAGGGGCACCTGGGTGGCCATGTCGGGCTCCCTGCTCTGCGGGAAGCTTGCTTCTCCCTCTCTCCCTCCCCCTGCTTGTGTTCCCTCTCTGGCTGTGTTTCTCTCTGTCAAATAAATAAAATCTTAAAAAAAAAAAAAAAATTGTTCCTGCCCAGATGCCAAGAAGTCTGATGTTGGGCTACTGAAAGACTCATCTTATTTAATAAATTCCCTCAATTTATTTTTTTAAAACAAAATTGCTCCTAGGAGTAGTTAATTACAAATCCACTAATTCATAGTAAGGTATTAGTGACTGATTAAATTCTTTTCTTCTAGAAAAATGGAAGAGCACGGGGCAGAAGAGTTCATTCTTGTTTAATACTTGTGCTTGAGAAAAGAAAAAGAAAGGGCAGGCACTGAAAGGAACAAATTGGTAGGAAATCCACTAAAAGAGTACAGAACCAGCCCTAGCTCTATTTTATTCAATTCTTACCCTCTAAACCAGGCTTGACAAACTTCTTCTGTAAAGGGTCAGAGAGTAAATATTTTAAACTCTGCAAGCCATATACTCTCTGTCATAACTACTCACCTCTGCCACAGTAGCACAAAAGCAGCCAGAGATAATACTAAGCAAGTGGGTGTGGTTGGTTTCAATAAATCTTTACTATAAATACAGGCTGAGGGCCAAATCTGGCCTACAAGATAAAATCTGCTGACCTATAAACTAGTAACTACTGGAGATTTTTCTGATTAAACCCCCTACTATATTGCCCCATTTAAAATTAAGTTAGTGAGAAAACTCTGAAAAAAGTATTTCTGTAAAACATATATATATATATATATATATATATACACACACACATACACTATTTTATATACTGTATACTATATATATACATACATATATATAGTAACATGTATAAATCTTTAATTCTTTAATCCAAGTAAAATGCGGGGTAAACCCAAAACCTTTTTACACATCTCTGTATTTCAACTCTGTAACAGAGAGAGCACATAAACCTCAGGTGTCTCACACTGATATTCTGAAATTTGTGAAGATTTGTGAAGGTTGTTCTGACTTGGTATTTCCTTTTCTGGACCCACCACACAAAGATTTCTCCATTTTAACAAATAAAGAAACAAATTTTGCTAAGGAACCCATAATCAAACTGGCAAATGGCAGAGTCTGGATTGAAACCTAGATTGGTCAAACTCCAAAGTCCATGCTGAAAAAAGAACTTTGACTCACCCCACGAATGGAAGAGTTATCTTCACTAGAGACCATAAGAGAACACTCATAGCCCAAACACCCATCGGGGTAAAGCAGGAGTATTGCAAAAGGTCTTCACTCTGAAGGTTTTTGTAATAGTATCAGGACCTATAATAATATCAGGACTCTAACACTTACTTTGGGGTGTTTTAAGAAAATGTAAAATGTATACACTTAGCCTACACTTTTGTTACTCTAAATATTTTGAACAATTCTTTTGTTTTTGGAGAACACAAACGTAAGTTGAGCATCGTTTTTCAGAGCAAGATATCTTAACATTTCATTTAAAGCTATATATTTAAAAAGATGTGTCCTAGAAGGGGGAGGGGAAAAAATCTTTTTTTTTTTTACTTCTTTTTAAGTAATCTCCACACCCAACGTGGGGCTTGAAGTCAAAACCCAAGATCAAGAGTTGCATGCTTTACCAACTGAGCCACCCAGGTGCCACAAAAAAACATCTATTTAAATTTTGCCAACACTGGGTGAAAACACAATTGGTAAATCCAATTCAAAACGTGTATTGGTCTCTTACTCAAATAAAGTAAATCTGTATACAAATTAAATGCTTTGGGGAATTTCATAATGTAAATTTTAAAGGAATAATCAGGAGAGATAGATGGAGCTTCAAATTAAAGAACTCCTTCTCACAGAAGAGCCACTTGTGATAATTCACACAGTGAAACATGTGACATCTCAGTGTACATTTTATTTATAAGGGATTAGTTGGTTATATCCTGAGAATAAATACAATGCACCTCAGATTTTCACTAGGCTCCTGAGATTATATTACGACATTGATTTCTGTATCTGTCATTAAACTGTAACCTTAAAATATATTGCTGATCTAGTATAGACTATCTGAGATCTTTGAGTAGGGCAACTATAGCACTGAAATTGCGAAAGAATCATGACAAAAATACTGCGACTCATTACTGAACTCAAAAAACAATTCCAATTTTATATCATTTTTCCTCTGATATTCAGAGAGTTTCTAATGACCAAATTAAACACATTCTATATATAAGACTTTTTAAAACATGGTTGTAGCAACCCCGGAATTGACAAAGTAGGTAATTTAGACAAGCACTTATATAGAAAACCTGAAAATATTAAAAAAAAAAAAAAAAAAAAGTACTCTCCAAGGCATCAGAAGACCAAAATACAGTGAAGAATCACCAGGCCAGGATCTGAGGAGGATTGAGGACTAAGGTGAGGAGCCTAGTACTTGAAACTGCTTGTTTTCTGGGGGATTTGACAAATTCAGAAGGGGCATTCAGTAACTTCAGTAAGAAGCTGAACAGTACTTTCAACAGTTTTATAGAGCTAGAAGGAAAGGGGTTAGAGTCCAATGGTGCTAGGCTTTCTTTGGGTTAATGCTTGCATGTCATATCTGGACTTAAACTCGAATAGATGAGTATTTACAGTAAATGAAAGATAAGCTTGGGCTCCTGGGTGGCTCAGTCAGTTAAGCATCTGCCTTCTGTTCATGATCCCAGAGTCCTGGGATTGAGCCCTGCATCGGGCTCCCTGCTTCTCCCTCCTGCCTGCCCTTCCCCCTACTTGTGCACGTTCCTCCCTCTCAAATAAATAAATAAAATCTTTTTAAAAAGAAAGAAAGGAAGAAAGAAAAAGAAATTCAATTCCAATGAAGAGAAAAAGTTTGTCATAGAATTTGTTTTAATTATGAGCTACAATAGACACACCTAAAGCAAGAAGATACAGAAAGTTAAGAGTAAAAGAATAACATGTGTGCAACTCTAACCAAAAGACAGTGTAACTATATTAATAAAAAAACACCATAGATTTGAAGATATAAAGTATTACTAGAGATAAAGCAGCACACTTTAAAATGAAAAATAATGAAACATATATCCAAATGTGTTTTCCTGTTTTCTAAAATTTAAATATGCTAGAAAAATAAAATAATTCTAAATTTGTATACACATTATGGCACAGCCTCGTGATATATAAAACCAAAATTGACATAACTATAAGGAGAACTAGACAAATGTGCAGTCATAAATGAAGATTCTAAAACATTTTTTTTTTAAGATTTTATTTATTTGACAGAGAGAAACACAGCCAGAGAGGGAACACAAGCAGGGGGAGCGAGAGAGGGAGAAGCAGGCTTGCCGCCGAACAGGGAGCCTGATGTGGGACTCGATCCCAGGTCTCCGGGATCATGACCTGAGCCAAAGGCAGTCGTCCAACCAACTGAGCCACCCACGCGCCCTAAAATATTTCTTAATAAATATTAGAATAGACAAAATACCAGTAAGAACTTAGAAAAATTGAACAATATAGTTAATAAGCTTGACTTCATTAACAGATATAGAACACTGAACTCAGTAAGTGCAAAGTAGGTATCCTTTCTAAGCACATATAAATTCATAAAAATTGACCCTCTCCTGAACCATAAAGCAAATTTCAAGAAATTTTAACAGGGTGAAATCTACAGTGTGGTTTCTGACTAATTAAGGTAAAATGCATTTTAAAAATTTTTAGAAAAACTCCTTATGTTAAACATTAATCAGCACAACCCAAACTGTTTAAAGGTTCATGGCAACCCCGATAAAAATCCTAGCAGACTTTTGCTTTATTTGGTTTTATTCGGTTTTGTAGCATTTGACAAGCTGATTTTAAAGGTTTATAAAAAATAATGAAGGCAAAAATTATCCCGATATCAAGATTTGTATAGAACTACACTAATTCAGACAAAGTGGTAGTGCCACAAGGATAAATAAAAAGACTCATGAACCAGAACAGAGCCAAGAAACACCCACTCATTTATGCACAGTTTATAACAAAGATGGCACCTCAAAGCAGCAAGGAAAGGATGATCTTTTCCACAGATTGTGCAGAGACAACTGGATGCCCAAACGAAGAAAAATATAAAAATTGACCTTGACCTCATACCATATACAAAAATACAAAAGACAAATTTTACTGACTTCTGGAAGATAATAATCAGAGAATATATCCATGACCGTGGGGTAGGGAAATGCTTCTAAGATGGAATAGAAAAACCAATAAATTAGACTATATTAAATCTAGTCTAATCATAAAAGATTATGAAAGAAAGGATTCATAAATCGAACTGCATCAAAGTTCAAAACTTCTGTTTTTCAAAAGATACCATGAAGAGAATGAAAAAGCAAGGCACAAACTGGCGAAGATAGCTGCAAGACACATAACCAGCAACAGGTGCAGATCCACCACAGATCAATGAAAAAAAGTCAACACAATAGTAACACAGGGAGGAGACTTCAACAAGTGTCTCACAAAAGAGGATATCTAAATAGCCCATCAATACAAAAGGTGTTCAACTACATAAGTGATGAGAGGAATGGAAAGTTAAGCCTCAGCAAGATACCACATGACCCAACCAGAATGAAAACATCCAGTAATATCTGTACTTCAAAGTGTGTGGAAAAGTGGGAATTCTAACACTGATGGCAGGAGTAATATTAGTAGAAGTAACATGGAAGACAATTTAGAATTATCTTTTAAATCTAAAGGTATGTAGATCCTAGGACCCACAATCTCCAGTATGCCATATATGTATGCCATATATACAGCCAATATATGCATACGAGCTTCAAGAGATGTTTTCCCCTCTTTCTCTGCCTGCCTCTGTGCCTACTTGTGATCTCTCTCTCTGTCAATAAATAAATAAATTTTTTTAAACAAATTACCTTCTACATTAGAAGTAAAATTAAAATTCAAAATATTATTTGATAGCTACTTAACACTGCAATGATGTGCTTGAAACTGAGTAAAAAATAATGGGCATTGCAGGGAATATTCGCCAACAATTAAGTCAAGCAAATAATAGTGACAATAACAATGTATGAATAATGGCTAAGACATACAGCACTTACTCCGTGTTAAGCACTAAAATCCCAAGTACTTCATGTATATGAACTAATTTAATCTTACAAATCCTACAAAACATACAAAACAGAAATACCTGAATGTATATTTTCTCTTCTAATCTGAATCACAAGGATACTGTTTATGAAGAAATACATGACACAAGAAAAACAGCTCAATATTTAATAGCTACCATTCCTCCCAGGGATGCATCCTTCTCAAAGTCACAGGTCACAACAAACAAACAAAATTACTTGTCAAGGAGTTGATGCCAATAAATCAAGAACAGATTGAATATTTTAAAGAGATCAAATCTGTCCATCAGCGAAGGGTGGAGCCAGGTGGGAAGCACTGTAAATAAATGAATGAATTTAGCAAAATATTTTTAATCCAGATTATCTAATTAATCCACCCATTTTGGGACATCTCTTGCCTTAGACTCTGCCTCAATATTTGCATGTAGTATGTACTTCTTTTTTATGTTTAAGGTCCCAATATAATGTTGAAATAACATTTTCTTAAACCAACTAATATCCCAAATGAAATGAAACTGAACTTGTAGAGTCATAATAAGAAAAAGCCATCAGTGCTTCATGGTTGAAATGATTCATTCCACCAAGAAAGGCAACATTAAATATGTAAACACCACAGAGTCTCTGATTGCTAGGAAGATACTTTGATCCATCTTAAATTCTGAGACTGAAATCTCACGAGAATTGTGTTTTAGTTCGTTGACAACTTAAATATCAAGTCTACTATTTGGTAAAATTAGTTTCCTTAGACACACAGAAGGGCAAAATCAACTCACTCAAAATTGTCGAATATTTCACTTTTCAATTCTACGTGTGTGCTTGGTATAAACATACTGCCTATTTGAACTCCTTGGCTCTCTAAATATATATTTTAAAAAACTGCAGATGTAGAAAACTGTTCTTCCTCTAACTGATCAAAAACAGATCAGTGTGGAAAAAAAAAGATCAGTGTGGGCCTTCTGCATGGTAACATCACTTGAAAAGGCATTATAATAAATACTATCAACATATAAAAATGCTGTTCTGCTGACTAAAAGTTTACTAGAGAACAGGTCTATTGCATCTGGATTTATTGAAGAGTTGAAAATAATTTTATTAAACTATAGTATTGAAAACATATACAAGATAAAATTATTTTACCAATTTGTATTTTCTGAGTGAATTGTTATTTTCCTTACAAAGAGAAATATAGCCATTTTCACAATAGAAATATTACAATAATAAAAAATTAGCTGTAGTAAGTCATTAAATTTGAATTCTTTCTTTTTTTTAATTGAGTCTCTTTCACAACCAGGAGGCTATATAGTACGATCCAAATTTTTAATTCATTAACAGACTTAATTTAAATAGGAAAGTTAGGACACAATCCTGTGTATATTCATCAATTCAGCTCTGAGTTATCTTTTGTAAACCCTACTATATGTTTTCAATTATACTATTATTTTTAGATAATTTGAGATCACATGCGGCTGTAAGAAATAATATAGAGAGATCTCAAACACTGCTCACATCCTGTATCTTAATGGTAACTCCTTGCAAAACTATAGTACAACATCACAACCAGATAGTGTCATTAATACAGGCAAAACACAGGCTATTTCCATTACCAGAAGGACTCCTCATGTTGCTTTTTTACAACCACACCCACTTCTCTGTCTTTCCTTATGCTAAATCCCTGGCAACTATTAATCTATTTATTTCTATAATTTTGTCATTTCAGTAATGCATATAAATGGAATCCTCCTGTATGTAACCTTTTGGAACTGGCTTCTTTTCCTCAGCATAATTCTCTAAAGACTCAGCTAACTGTTGCATGTAGGCTGTCCTTTTTTTGGTTGAGTAATAACCACAGTATGGATATACCACAGTATGTTTAACCATTCACCTGATGAAGGACATCTGGGTTTTTGCTACTTTGGGGTTATTACATATAAAGCTGCTATAAACATTCATGTGTAGTCTTTTGTGTGAACATAAGTTTTTATTTCTCTGGGATAAATGTCCAGGTATGTAATTGCTAAGTCATATCATAATTGGATATTTAGGTTTTTTGGAAACTGCCTAACTCTTTTCTAAAATGGCTGGACCATTTTACATTCCCACCTGCCCTGTACGAGTGATCCAGTTTTTTCTGCACATCTTGGCCAGAATTTGGTGAATCCCACTATATTTTTTAATGTCAGAATGTTGCCAGGACACAAATATTCACTTACTGTGTAAGTAATTCCATTTCCTTGCAAAATAATTTGTTCAAATATAAATAAATAAAAGACAGCCAGTTACAAAAAATTAAGAATAAAATTGAAAACAATAAACTAGGTGACAACTACATGTCCAGTATTACTTCATATGTTCTGTAATATAATTGTTGTGAGTCAATGATTTATCCCATGTAAAAAATCATTCGGACTTCACCATCTTCACCAACCACATTTTAAGTTCACAGTTATTTATATATATATAAAATCCATAGACATAGATATCCATATCTGTATCTTTATCTATATCTATACATGCCAAAATCCAGCCAAAAGAAATCAACCTATCAGCCTGAATAGATGGCTAAAAAGAGCATATTATCACATGCATTCACTTTATTTTCTTGTTCTTTCTTTTTTTGAGGGGATATTTATTTCCCCTTCAGATTATTCATCTCAGCCAGTTGTTACCTCTCAAATACAACTGTCCACAGAAATGCTGCTAATCATTTGAAAAGATGCAAAAATTAAAAAAGTTACGTAATCCATCTAGACTCTACTCACTACCTTAAAAAATCCATAGGATTATATGCCTATTCAGTTATTTAGGGAGTTAAACCCAGGCTTAGATATCATAAAAGCTTGCTAAAATGTCTTTTGTCCTTTTACTGGAATACACAGTCTCACATGCAAAACAGAGAAGCAGGAAGCTATGACAGGAAGAGGAAAGATAGCACTACAAACTGAGAATAACCAGAACTTGTTCTCTTGTGTTTTGAGTTAGCCTCTGCTTTCCATACCTTGAGAAGTATCAAATTAAAAGAATGTGACGGGAGACCACAAAAAAAAAAGTAACCACATAGATTTACAGGCATGCTCATAAGTCCATGTAGTTATACAGCTCCAGGCAGAAGGTTTATGTCCATTTAAGAGGGGAAAAATTTCAAGTTCTTCCAGAAGCACCATCTGTTTCTACTGGCTGGTCTTGGTTTGGATTATTTATTACAATAATCTCAGATTTATCAGGTTAACCTTTGGATTGCCTCCTAAAAATAACTATGAAATATTTAGAATTTTTGAGTAATACAGTACACAATAATAATAAAATATGCCACTTTATTGAAAGAACTTTAAGGTCTTTATCATAACACAAGAGACAGAAAAACCTGTATCATTTATCACATTTAATACGTTTGACCCCTACAGATAGATAATTGGCCCACGAGATGGCGCTAAGGTAATTAAAATTTTTACAAGATTATTGGTGCAATTTCAAATAACTGAAAAAAAAAGAAAATTTCCCACCACAGTTATCACAAGATATCTGCCTTATCAGTCTGTTAATGAGAAATAGAAAAAAAACAGAGTTCCCAAAATCAAAGCCAGGACTTTAAAAGCTGACAAACAGCTTTCTATGAATCTTTACGATCTGGTAAGCCTCAGTATCTTAAGAAAAATATAAGTGACTTCTTACAAGCAAAGTTAAAGATAAACTGCATGCTATGAGGGGATTAAATATAGAAACGTCGAGGGGGAAACAATTTCCAAAAAGCAGCAAAGCTTTCCCTAATGTGAAGTTATATGGGGAAAAAAAAAAACCAAAAAACTATATGAATCTCCATGAGAGTTATTTTTAAGAAATGGAGGGAGAAAATTCAATTTTCACATATTTAAGAACTCCACTTACACCTTCTTTTGGGTTTTGTAGACTGGGACAACAAATTGTCAGTTAAAAATAGACACATGTAGAACAACTGAGTCAAAACCTAATTATCATACCACAGTGATTGGTCAATGTCTACCTTTTGAAACTAGGTCACAAAGTTCTGTGCCTGCAGGAGGTAACACAGCCACACTGATCCAAGAGCATTTTCTCAAGCCCTAGTACAGACAGCTTCCCCCTGGCTGACAGCATTAGAGAGCAATGGAGGTACAGGACTGCCGGTTCTTCTAAATGAAGATATCAACTTTTCTTTTTCTATTTCTTCTAGTTTTGGTGAGGCCATATTTTTTGCCTTAAGCCCTTCCAGGACTCATACTAATTTTTTTTCACAATTTAGGACCAGCAGGAACAGAGAAGCAATTATTTCTCATTTTTCTTTCTTTCGAAGTGTCACTTGAGTGAATGTTAGCCATTTTTAAGAGTGTGGGTAAGTTTTTAAGTTAATTAGCACAAAGTTACACATGGAAAAATACAATCAAGTCCTAACAGTTTTTGAAAGCATAAAAAGCAACCTAGAAGAGAATCTCAAGTCCCATGAGACTAATTTTTCCCTAATGGGAAACATTTTGGAGTATGAGTCATGTGTAACTTAGCTGACAGCTTTAAATCTTTAAATCTTAATCCTTTGAATCTTTATGGAGGAGCATCCTTAAATGGAAGCATTCCATACCTAACTCCTAAATGGCCTCTTTCAGATCATAGAATCAATTATGCACTCCAAAATTGTAATTATATATCGCCAAACAAAATTTTCAGATTTCATCTCTTAATTACCAAATTAATAGTCAATGGAGGGAAAAACATAACCCTTTCTGGGTTCATATTTAGTTTGATGGTTGTTCAATAATATTTATAGCCAAATGGAAGGGAAAATAATTGCATGATAGCCTCTCCATCTTTATTTCCTTGCCCAATAAACAGTATTTAATTTCTATGGTATATTGGACACAAATAAACTCAGACAAGAAACAGGAGCCCAGAGTCCATTGCCCCAACATCTAAGGCTAAAGAACCCTGTGAGGAGCACTGGCTGGGGAAGAGAGGGCATGAGATAGATAAGCCCAGTGAAATGTAGTTAAATATGACAGATACTGGGAATATGAAACATTGTATATTCAAGATGAAGAAGATGATAAGGGAACATAACTCTAAGATGGCTAACCAAACCAGCAAGGGAATTCCAGTCCCTGTAACAAAGCCCTTCCAGGTTCTTCTTCTC
Source organism: Spilogale gracilis (assembly GCA_004023965.1). Taxonomy (NCBI): domain Eukaryota; kingdom Metazoa; phylum Chordata; class Mammalia; order Carnivora; family Mephitidae; genus Spilogale; species Spilogale gracilis. The sequence goes on along the minus strand of PITA01002717.1, from coordinate 129,175 downwards.
TACCCTGTTTCCCACACGCCTGCTCAAAGTACCAAGTATGCAGAGTAGAATGATATAAATTACCCTCCCTGTGCTCAGTGCTCAGACCTTTGGATAACCGTCTCCTTTGAGCCTGCCGGTGTTAAATAAACCTCCAATCCTCCAAAGGCTCTGAGTGCTGCCTGGTTCTTCCACCAGGATCCAGTCCAGGTTCTGTAAGAAAGATACCACCCATGTCCTCAAAGACTTCATAAGTTAGTTGGGAAACAGACATACATAAGTAATTACAATGTCCAATATAATCGTACAGATCATCACACCACAAGTAGGTCTGAGATGTAGTGGATGTAAGACCCTAATTGCATGACTAGTACACTCAAACCATAACTGTTTAGAAGTATTTGCCAAACTTACCCAAATACTTTGGGTAACACCAAAGAAGCATGAGGTCTTTACAATGTCCTTATATTCAAAATGCTATTTTTCTAGCTTAGACAAGAAAACTAATATACAAAGAATATTGGACAGAGTCCCAGCAAAGATGTCAATCCAACTGATATTGTACTCCAGCAACTATAAAATCTGAGTATTTCATTATCAATATTCCCAACCCTGTAGAGCTAATACACAATAAAATATAATCATAGCCAAATGGAAGAGGAAGTCATCGCACAGTAGCCTCCCCATCTTTATTTTTTTGCCCAATAAACAGCATTGAAGATTACGATTTAAAGACTTTAAAACCCCCAGCTTTTTTCCTCACAATCACACACACACCAAAAGAGAACAGTGACTGTTAACATAACACTGACTCTAAATTATAGATGCTCAAAAAAATGAGACTCTGTTTAAGCAGCAGTAGTAGAAGAAAGATGAAAAGAGAGGCCATTTAGCTCTGTCCTCTCTACTCTGTTGAAGCTATACTTTTTAAGATCAACACTTTCTGGAGGGACAGCATGCTTTACCTTTCATTATGTTATTCGTAACATCTCCCTCACCACGCCCAGCCAAACGCCAACCCCTGGAGCTGTCTCCCCAGTGGCTCTCACATCCATCCCCTCGTCTCAGTTCATGCTATCTCTAGCAGTCAGAGCTCCCCCCAGAATTACCTGCACACACCTAAAGGATTAACAGAAGAGAGTTGAAGGAACTATTCAGAGCTGTAAGGGATGGTGAAGTATCAGGACTTAGAATAGCTGAAAGCCATTATCACCTCAAGGTCCAAATGACCGAGAGGAAGAGTTTTGCTATCAAACTTCAGTGTGCTTCTGAGAGAGGGGCCACCTGACAAGAAATGTAGTTGCAAGAGGAAGGAAGGCAGCAGTTGCCAACACCATAGCCCAGAGGTCTAGATAATGCAGTAAGGATATGCAGTAAAGAATAAGTATTCAGACTTTTTTTTCTTCTCACCTTTCAGTCTCCTGCTCTTATCTCCAGTTGGCCACACTCACTGGAAGCCAGAGGCACAGGAACAGAAGTGATCAAGTCCACAGGACTCAGAAGGGCAGAGAATAGATTTCCAGGGGCAGAGAAACAATAGCACACTATATTCAGAAAGCTCACCCCAGAATGCCTCACCTGGATTAATGAAATTACCTGATTGTCCTCTACAATCAACCTCCAGCCCATGTATTGTTGTTTTAGTTGAAGTCACACATCAGAAAGGCATTCTTTGACTTCCTCCCAATCTCTCTATCTCTACCTCTCCCATTAGAGCCTCTTAGGCCTCTCTCCCTCTGAAATTGTTATATTTACTTTTTATGCTTATCTGTTTATCATCGATTTCTTCCAAATGGAATTAAGCTCCCTAAGACACTGGCCTAGCCCCATAGAGTGAGTACTCCATTATTTTTTTTTTAAGATTTTATTTATTTATTTGACAGAGAGAAACACAGCCAGAGAGGGAACACAAGCAGGGGGAGTGAGAGGGAGAGAAGCAGGCTTCCCACGGAGCAGGGAGCCTGAGGCGGGGCTCAATCCCTGGACTCTGGGATCATGACCTGAGCCAAAGGCAGCAACCGAACAACTGAGCCACCCATGCGCTCTGAGCACTCCATTATTAACAAATGAATAAATGCACATGAATGATCACCATATGCTGAAAAAAAGTGGCAGATACAAAATGAATCAGCCATAGAAACTGAACCCAAAGATGTAGAAACTAATTTACCATTTTAGCGCCCAGCATCCAAACCTCCTTTATCTTTGGGGGGATTTCTCAAGATATGTATTATTGGCAGGATGCAGAGTCCTCACCTTTTATTACAGTAGTAAAAGGGGAGAAATAACCCGTTTCTCCACCCAATGGCAGCAGACACATGGGCACATAACTTATGCCCAGCCAATCAAATGTTTCCACTTTGAATCCTGGAGGAAAGAGAACAGAAACATATTTCAATCACATAACTACGTCTCTCAAGGATTCATCAGTGATGCCTACTAAGGTATTTTCTGTTAAGCATAAATTTCTTGGAGTGATAATCCAGATTTTCCAGATCCTTCTTGTCTACCATTAGGCTTATTAAGTAAGAGCAGAAATTAGAGTTCCGTCCAACAACAACAACAAAAATGTGTTCTGTCCATATCTCCCTGTCTTTTTGACAAATATTACCTATGACATCTAATAGGTGAATCAGTCAAAAAATAATCCTGAGTTGGGCAGATATCTTTCTTTTAATCTATAATCCAGAGAACTGATAGTACAATCACAAGATGTATCTTTAAAATTTTCTAAACATGCAAAAAAAAAATTTCTGAACATGTTTTTAAAATGAGAATTTACTCTTATTCATTGTGAGGGTATCATGACAACCTTTAAGACTTTTTTTTTTTCATCTCCTATAAATTCCACAAACGACTGAAAAAAACCAGCAGCAAAGTAATGTACTTCTCTAGTTTCAGTACATTGATTTTGGTATATATAAATGTTCAAGTGTTTTAATTTAACTTTTTTATTGAAAATTCACCACTAATTCATTAAAGGAGAAGGGAGGAAAGCCTAAAAGCGGGATTTTAAAAAGGTCTTTAGAGACCAATCATTTCTAATCTAAAACCACAGAATTTCCAGTTCAATTCAGTCAGGTGAATATAAAAACACACATGACTATTGGCTGGTCAATCCTTAACTATACATCTGATCTGAGACACCATTCTTACAATTTTTTTAAAAGACTTTATTTATTTATTTATCAATGAGAGAGAGCATGCACAAGCAGTGGAAGTAGAAGGCAGAAGGAGAAGCAGGCTTCTTGCAAAGAAGGAGCCCAGTGTGGGACTCAGTCCCAGGACCTGAGCCACAGCAGATGCTTAACTGACTGAGCCATCCAGTGTCCTCCATTCTTAAAATTATAACACAGAGAAGCTACAGAAGAAAATAATTCAGGAGGAGAAGGGTTATATTTAGGTTGCATATAGGGTCATATTTTATATTAATAGTTATATAAATAAAGTGGTATTGGGGTGCCTGGGTGGCTCAGTCGTTAAGGGGCTGCCTTTGGCTCAGGTCATGATCCCAGAGTCCAGGGATCAAGCCCTGCATCGGGCTCCCTGCTCAACGGGAAGCCTCCCTTCTCCCTCTCTTGCTCCCCCTGCTTATGTTCCATCTCTAGCTGTGTTTTTCTTTGTCAAATAAATAAAATCTTTAAAAAATAAAATAAATAAAGTAGTATTATAACTCACTATTTATAGGACCCATTAGTCTTATATTAGCCTTTGATTAAGAGCCTGATTCTAAGTCCAACATAACTAGCCAATGAGTTATTAATGAATTAATAATTAAGGTGGGTTTAGGGAGAATATTTTCTTGAAAAAATTCTTCCATTGGTAGAGTGATTACAGAGTACTAGAAGTTAGATTATAGATAGATAGATGATGATGATAGATATTCAGATAAATTGAAAGCTTGATGATATGGTACTGAAAATAACACTAATTTTCCTGGACATAATTTCCAGTATGGTTAAAGTTGAGAAACACTTCAATATATAATTTCTGCTATTTATCTCAAGGCAACAGGAAACCACTGAATGGTCTCCAGTATAAAGAGTTTAAGTCCTGTCATTACGTATTAAGGTTGTTTAAAGCACAGGTCAGCAGCATATAATACACCTACAAAAAGTAAAAAGTCTTGGTTTCCAACACTTCAGAGTTTCTCCACTTTATCTTGAAGAGTGTCATAGAATTATCAAAACAAAATTATCATCTTTGATAATTTTAAAAATAAGTCTTAAGACTTAGCAAAGAACTCAGGGAATATAAAAAAGTAAGTAATGAGGTACTGCCTCTCCAAAATTGCAGGAAATCAACAATCTTGGCCTAATAGCTAAACAAATTGATGGCTAAAAGTCAGGGAAATGATTCCCAAAATCTATAGATTATTTGCCTGATGCTATAGCTCCATCCAGTGGCAGTTAATGCTAGCCTGGACCATGAGGACTACAGCCAAATAGAAGAGCAAGGGAAGGAAGATGTTCCCAGTGGAAATGAGGATTCTGCAAATGATCAGGTCCCAATCACACTAGGAATGCCTTGTACCAACATGAATTATTTCAGAGTACCCGAAGACTGTCAAAGCTGTGACACCACTTAGAACGAGGAGGCTAAAGCGTTCAAGACATCATACTTACGTCTACAATGTGTAAAGAATCCAGTGGAAAGTGAAAAATTAGGTTAACTGTCCAAATATTTGACTACATAAGTAACAACTCTGGGACTGACTTTTCCACCACATTTCTGAGTAACATATGTATTTCTGAGATTAGAATCTAACCAAGAATTTTTCCTTCATTGTTTTCTCTGATTTCCATGAAATTTCTTGTGAAATGTTTCTCTTTGGTATGTAAGTCCAAGGAAAAAGAATTTTATCTGTCTGGTCACAGCTGTATCCCAGCCTCAAAATGGTGCCTGTCTCTCATTATATTTTCAATACGTATTTATTGAACTAATGAAGAAATATTATTCTTCTAAAAATACTTTAGAGATGTGGTCATTTATTCTTTATGCTCACAAAAACCTTTGAGAGTCTGATAAAAGCAATACTCTTCCTCCTAAAATATACATATATAATTATGCATACAGTTTCAAGGGTTTCTTGGACTCTCTCACTCATGTTTATGGGCCATAGGTTAAGAAGTTCTGCTCTAAAAATTAAAACCAACTTCAGAATTGGGAAATTGAGATAATCTATTGAATGCATTATTTTTGCCTGCATTGTTTCGATTAATTGTTTCAGATCCTGGTCTAAAAAGAGCTGGACTTAATGATAGCGAAACTAAAATTAAATGGGGAAGTCGGGGTGCCTGTGTGGCACAGTTAGTTAAATTCTGGGTTTCAGCTCAGGTCTTGATCTCAGAGTTGTGAGATGGAGCCCAGCATCCGGTTCTGCACAAAGTGCAGAATATGCTGAAGTTTCTCTCTCCCCCTCCTTCAGTCTCTCTCCCTCTCTCAAATGAATACATAAATCTTTAAAAACATTAATAAAGAAAAATTAGTTCTATTTGAAAGTCATACTGAACATCAAAAAAATAGAACACAGAAAAAAAGATTAATCTGATTAACAGAAGATTCAGTCTACGGTTGTCCTCCCCCCTACATACATACACACCTATCCTTCACTAGGATGTATCCAAAATGATCTGAATAATCTACAGCCTGAGAAGAATGAGATTCACCAGGTCCAAGGACTCTAAAGAAGGCAATCCTGAGACTTTACCCAAATCTTACTAGAAGGGCCAAGTCAGTGCCCAGACACTTCCCCATACGGCAATAATTCTGCTCCTCAAAATGCAAGACACCAAGAGAGTCCCAAGCTCTAGGCCCTGAAATCTTTCCTGCACCAGTACTTGTACAACTTCCCTTTCCTGTGCCTGTGCCCTAGGTTCTGCAACCCTTCCATAACTGCACCTTTATTGTAGAACATAAGAATTTTTCAATTATTCTCTCATAGAGTGTTTCTTTTTTAAAAAAAAAAAAAAGATTTTATTTATTTATTTGATAGAGAGAAAAACAGCGAGAGAGGGAACACAAGCAGGGTGAGCAAGAGAGGGAGAAGCAGGCCTCCCACCGAGCAGGGAGCCCAATGTGGGGCTCGATCCCCAGTCTCCAGGATCATGACCTGAGCCCAAGGCAGTTGCTTAACCAACTGAGCCACCCAGGTGCCCCTCATAGAGTGTTTCTATGAGCAGAGCCGATATTGAGTCTTAACCTTGTGAGTTGCCTAGATGAAATTTGAAACTGGCCCACATATACAGAGCGCAGGGAGAGACAAAAGAAAGAGGCAGGCCACTCCAGATCAGTGGGGTGGCAATTTGCAGCAAGGGAACTTACATACAAGATTTGTTTTGAGTGGCCATAAGACGGCCCTCTGCACCAGTGTGCCAGAATATTAAAAGTTTATATTAGAAGCCTTAACAGGGTTCAGGCATAAATATAGTCCAGATGGCTTCAACAATACATTACTCTCTCAAGAATGCATCTTTTGAGCTGGTATGGGAATAACAGACAGAACACACATTTCAAAGACAAGGGAGGAAAGAGTCTCTGATTGCCTGAGTCCAGCTTGTGGGTCAGCTGGTGGTCACAGCCTCTTGATGACTTCCTCCAATACCTAGCCTAGCTCATGACAGCACCTACTTTAATTCAGTTGAACCATTATTTATTGATGCCTCCTATGTCCCAGACTCTACTAAACATAGTGAAGATGGGGGGAAAAAAAAGAAAGCCCAGCAATTCCACTCCTATGAAGGTGACTGAGAGAATTAAAAACATAAGCTTACATAAAAATTTGTTCATACCATTATTGTTTGTATCAGCCCAAAAGTGGAAATAACCCCAAAATCCCATCATCTGATGAATGGTCAAACAAAATGGGTTGAATGGCTAAACTGCTTCATGCAGGAAAATACTTATTCAGCCATAAAAAGGAATAAAGTGCTGACATATGCTACACAACAAATTTCAGGATGAATCTTGAAAACATTATGCTAAGTGAAAGAAGTCAGACATAGAAGACCACATATTGTTTGATAACATTTGTATGAAATGTACAGAATAGACAAATCCACAGAGACATAATAGATTAGCAGTTGTCAGAAAAGTTAAAAAGAAGGAATTGGGGTGCCTGGGTGGCTCAGAGAGTTAAGCCTCTGCCTTCAGCTCAGGTCATGATCTCAGGGTCCTGGGATCGAGTCCCATATCAGGCTCTCTGCTCGGCGGGGAGCCTGCTTCCCCCTCTTTCTCTTCCTGCCTCTTTGCCTATTTGTTAGCTTTCTCTCTCTCTGTCAAATAAATAAATAAAATCTTTTTTAAAAAAAAGAAGGAATTGGAACTAACTGCTAATAAGCACAGGATTTGGAGGAGGGGAATGGAGAAGTTCTAGAATTAGATCATGGTGATGGTTGCAAAGCATATAAATATACTAAAGACAACTAAAGTGTACACTTTAAAGTGGTGAATTCTATGCTGTGTGAAATATATCTCTCAATTTTTAAAATGCTATTTTAAAAAGTCAAGCCAGTAAGCATCTTTGGTGAGTAATTTAAAAGGGGCACACAGCGGGTCAAGGGATCTGGCTGCATTTTCTTTCTTGATTTGGGTGGTGGTCACACAGATATTTGCTTTAAAATAGTTTATTAATTCTGAATGTATGCTGTATTTCCCAACAGAATATTTTAAGAGAAAGAATGTAGGAGGTAGTAAACTAATATCTACATGGCATTATTTCCAAAAAGATTAAAGTAACAAAATTAACATGGAATTTTATTTCTTTGTAAGTTATATAAATGAATATATATTTAAAACAGTGAATTTCTACACATACTAAATGTACCTGTATCATTATATATTCATATATATTTCAAATAGGCTTCTTAGTAGATGTGCATTGTTGAGAAGCCTCTTTTCTGGCCTCAATGCTGAGCACTCCTTTGATCACTGAGCCTTGGCTCTCAAACCTGCTTCCAGTTCTTTGTATTCAGCCATCAGTAGACCGTTTCCCCTGTCTGAAGTATTTTTCACCCTGCCCCTATCTACCCTCTACTCTTTCTTGCATGCCTCTTGTTCCTTCTACAAGTCTCAGTGGAAGCGTGCCTTCCTCAGGAACCAAGTTATAGTCTCACATTACTGTCTTACAGCACTCTATGCTTCTCCTTCGTAGCACTTAGCAAAATTGAAGTTGACTATTTGGGCAAGTGCTTATCTAATACTTCTTGCATCTGCTAGACTGTAAGCACCATGAAAACAAGCATAAATATCTTGTATGTATCCCAGCATCTAGCCTGGCACATGGCACATAATAAATGAAGAAACAAATGGCATTTTATGTTATTCCCTTGATTTCCTTAATTTAAAACTTAAGAAATTTTATGATGAATGTAGATGCCAAATAAGACAGCTGATATACATACTTAGCCTAGGATAGTGTCAGACTCCATAAATATTTATTACTTAACAAATATTGAACAATACTATTATGAGTCAATACTTGGCCATAAAATCATAAAACATTTACTGTAAGTTGCAACTATTCTTAATCTCTCCTGAAATACTGAATTTCCATAAATAAGAAGAAAATTTAAATGTAAGTTCTCTGTTTTAATATCTGTGGCATTTAATACAAATTCTATAGCAATGAAACCAGTATGGCCCATATCACTGGCTTGGAATGTTATGCTTGATCACATCTTCTATTTTCCACTGAACAGCTCTCCCCACCACCTGCCTTCATAACTGAAGGTCCATTCTCTCTCTGTGTCTTGGGACCTACCTTTTCCACATTAAGCCCAGAGGCTTACTCATTCTAAATGCCTGGAGAAAACAAGAAAGCTCCCTTAACTCAACACAGCTGTTATTTCTGTCACTGCCACAAGATGTCACTGTTGAAAAAACTAAGTCTTTACAAAATCAGGGCTACCTGTCTTCTCTAACCTACCACAAAACCCTTTACAGTCCTAGTCCTTGCATAACTCCACACTTGAATGCAAATTCACAGCTCTTTAATATCCTATTCAGTTGCTCGATTTTTTTCCCCCAAGGTATGACAATGAAACCAGAGTGGCTGAATCTAAGAGGGATTTAGTCTCAGCTACACACGATGTCATGACCTGCAAATCAGGGGCCTCCAGTTCAAATAGGCTCCTTGATATGTTCTGTTAATCCACATTCTTTGAAAATTCAGAGAAAGTTTTTCACACAAATGAGCAGGATCTGGGGCGCCTGGGTGGCTCAATTTTAGTTAGGCATCACCTTCAGCTCAGCTCATGGTCCCAAGATCCTGGGACCCAGCCCCGCATTGGGCTCTCTGAATGGCAGGAAGCCTGCTTCTTCTCTCCCTCTGTCCCCACCGCACCCCCCCACCCCCCACCCCCCGCTTGGGTTCCCTCTCTATCTCAGGTAAATAAATAAATAAAGAGAGAGAGAGAGAGACAGAGAGCAGGATTTCCAGTGTCTCTTGAATAATACTACAATATTGAGTACCTTACCTGACACAGGGGCAACTTCTAGAAATGAGTTGCAGGTACCTCCTTCCAACTCCTACATGCCCGATTACAAGAGGCAGGCACTTCATTATAGAATTATCCACTCCAAACTCATTTTTTTTATATTGGCTGTTACCTGACAGTGAATTTATGATGCCTGTTCTAAGCTGATGGATATCCAAGGTGGATAATCCAATTACCCTCTTCTCTCACAAGTTTCCCTGTGTGAACCTGTGCGTCCTTACCTGCCGTCAGATGTCAGTCAGTGCCATTTTTGTCCATCAGAGAGGTCTCTGAGGACCTTCATCCCACAAGACTCATTGACACACACACCCCCACCCAAATATCCAGCAACAAGCTCTGAAGACAAGGCCAGCTACATAATTTGTAAAGCCCAGTGCAAAAGGAAAATGCAGGACGTCTTGTTTAAAAGGCAGGGGCAAAAATGGCAATAAAAATACTATACTATAAAACATTTTCCTTTCTTCTACTGTCTTTTGGTGAATTTCCTACGATTGGGTTTAAATCAGGTGTCTCTTGGTGAATTTCCTACGATTGGGTTTAAATCAGGAGCTCCACAGACGGAGACTCATTTTCTTTTCCACTGTGGCCTGCCAGAATATCCCCTCGATAATGGGTCTCAGTGCCTACCCTCCCCCCCCCGAACTTTCGATTTTAACATCCTCCGCGATTTATGTAAAAGGATGGACAAATGGCCAGAGGTCCCTTATACACACGCCTTTTGGTATTTGCGCCCTCTCCCCTCCCTTTGCTTCAAGTGTCATCCTTCCCAAATCCTTAGGGCAAGATAACACTCGCCTCCTCGCCCCCATGCGCTAATCTCCCTCGACCGAAGTACCTCCCCCATGTCTGAATCTCCAATCACCCCTCACCCCATACCGGGACCCTCCTCCTCTTAACCCTCTCCCCCTATCTCCAACTCCTACTGTTCGCACTGCTCCCACAAAACGATCTGCTTCGCCCCCCTACGTCCTGCTACCCTCTGGGATCAGGTCTCAGACAGGCTCCAAAGACCCCTCACCAGTGCTGTTCCGCCTCTGTCCTCTCCGCGAGGTGGCCAGGGCAAAGGGGATCGTCAGGGTCCACGTCCCTTTTTCCCTCCAAGACCCCTCCAAAATAGGACAACGCCTGGGCTTGCAATCCTCAGGCTATATAAAAAGAGTTTACCCAGTCAGCCCCTGATATCAGAAAAACGGACAAGCGAGCTGAGAAGGGACCCCAGACCCCCATCCAAGACCTGGTGAGCATGGCCTTTAATGTATATAATGCCTGCAAGGAGGCGGCTGAGGCAGACAAGCAGGCCGGTGTGAAACAGAAGGTGGAACTCCAAACCCAGGCCCAGTGGCTGCCCGGCCGCCGGCAATCTCCAAAGAGCCAACATCCAGACGCCCAAGTCACTCCTACCGCCGCCTGTTTCAAGTGCAGTAAGAAAGGGCACTAGGGCCGACAATGCCCCAACCCACGAGCTCCCATCAAGCCATGTCCCACCTGCCGAGAGCCGGGCCACTGGAAAAGTGACTGCCCTGGGCAAGGTACCTCCCCTGCACTCTACACGGGGAGCCACTTGTCCAGAGGCCCTGTCACTGGAGCGCCTGGGGCTCACCGATGACTGATGCCATCCAGACTTAGAGACTCCCAATTACCCTCGCCAAGCCCTGGGTGACCATCCAGGTAGCGGGTCAGTCAGTCCCCTTTTTGGTGGACACGGGGACTGCTTTCTCAGTTTTACCCTCCTACTCCAGGCACTCCTATCCCTCCCAGGTCTCAATTATGGGTATCGATGGGATGCCCTCCACCCCGTGGCAGCCAGGCCTCCTCCCTGGTACCCACAAGGGGAAGGCCCTTTTCCCACTCTTCTCTAATCATCCCTTCATGCCCTGTCCCCCTCCTGGGTAGTGATGGCCTACCTTGCCTAGGGGCCAGCCTTTATCTCCCAGGGATGAACCCGCTCCCCAACTATTAACCTCCTCCCCTTAATCACCCCCTCAAAAACCAACTCCCTGTACCCCCTTTCCCCAGACATCGTGGATCCCCAGGTGTTGGATGTCTCTAAATTCGTAGCCACAAACCACCAGCACTTATCAGAGCTGAAAGATCCTACCAAACACCCCTCCAGACCTCAGTTTCCAGTCTCAAAAAGACACCTCTAAGGTCTTTTCCTGTCATAAACACTGAAAGGCCAGGGTCTCCTGGTCCCCACTAACTCCCCTTGCAACACCCCTAATTCTTCCCATTCACAAAACATCTGGAGGATATCGTCTTGCACAGGATCTCCAAATTATGAACAAGGCTGTCATCCCACTACACCCAGTGGTCCCTAATCCGTACACACTCCTCTCCACCCATTTCACTGTCCATGACCTCAAGGACACTTTCTTTACTGTACCTTCATACTGATTCCCAGTTTCTCTTTGCCTTCACCTGGAGTGACCCTGAGACCTCCTTCTCTCAACAACTCACTTGGAATGTACTCCCCCAAGGCTTTGTGATAGCCCCCACATTTTTGGTCAGGCTCTCACTCAAGATCTAATAGAGTGCAACCTACCTCCTAGTCAACTCTCACAGTATGTAGATGACCTACTCCTGTGTAGCCCTTCATATGCTGACTCGGTCACTCATACTGAAGTACTCCTTAACTTCCTGGGAGCCAAAGGTTACAGGATGTCCCTTCTAAGGTTCCGCTATCAACCTCTACCATGACATACCTTAGGCTCTCTCTAACCCCAACCTCCAGAGCCCTCATGACAGACCACACCTGCCTCATTTGCTATTTACAACCTCCAGACACAGCTGACCAAATCCTCATTCTTGGGCCTAATGGGTTTTTTCTGACCCTGGATCCCCAACTTCTCCTTCCTAGCCCAACCACTTTACCAAGCGGCCAAGGAAACCCCAACAGGGACACTTGTCATCACCCTCTGTCATTAAGAAATCATTCCATGCCCTCCAAAAGGCCTAACTATCGTCCCCACCCCTTTCACTGCCTAATCCCACCCACCCTTTCCACTTTTTTGTAGATGAGAACCGTGGTGTTGCCACAGGCCTCCTAGCCCAACCAGTCAGGCCCTCCTATCGCCCCGTGGCATTTCTATCCCAACAGCTGGATCTTGTATCTTGGATGGGCCCCATTGCCTCCGGGTCCTGGCCATAGCGGCTGCACTAAGGAAGCATTAAAACTCCCCCTTGGTAACTCTCTGACTGTTCTCTCTCCTCACAAAACTTCAAGATGATCTCACCTACAAGGCAGTGGCCCTCCTAAGCCCATCACGGATTCAAGATCTCTACTTGCTCTTCATTGAAAACCCCAACATCGGAAAGAGCCAAGGCGCCCTTCAACAGATGAATGGATAAAGAATACGGGGTACATATATACAATGGAATACTACGCCTCCATCAGAAAAGATGAATATCCAACTTTTGTAGCAACATGACCTGGATTGGAAGAGATTATGCTGAGTGAAATAAGCCAATTAGAAAAAGTCAAGTATCACATGGTTTCACTTACTTGTGGTGCATAAGGGGTAATACAGAAGACAGTAGGAGAAGGAAAGGAAATGGAAAGTAGGGTAATTCAGGGAGAGAAACGAAACATGAGAGACTTTGGACACAGAAACAAACTGAGGGACTTGGAGGGAGGGGGTGGGGGGATGGGAGAGCCTGGTGGTGGGTACTGAGGGCACCTATTGCATGGAGCACTGGGTGTGGGGCATGGGCAATGAATCTTGGAACACTGAAAAAATAAAATAAATTTAAAATTAAAAAAAAAAAAGAAAACCCCAACATCTTTTTCTTTTCCCTCCTTTCAACCCTGCCTCCTTACTTCCGTCTCCCTCCTTTTCCCCAGATCTAACTCCTCATTCATGCCTAGAGATTGTGGGTGCCTTTGGGGTGCCCCAGGATGGGCTATCTAATAGTCCTATAACTGATCCAGATCTAACCATGTTTGTTGATGGGAGCTCCTTGCTGGGAAGCGATGGACGCAGAGGGGGAACCTATGTGGTTGTTACCCTCGACAAGGTTTTAGAAGCAAAAAAACTACCTGAGGGAACAACCTCAAAAGGCAGAACTAATTGCCTTAACCCAGGCCCTCTACCTAGCTGTCAGGAAATGAGCTAACATTTATACTGATTCCAAATATGCCTTTCTGATTGCTCATTGCCATGCTGCACTTTGGCATGAGAGAGGATTTCTATCAGCAACGGGCAGCTCCATTCTCAATGCGCCCCTCATTGCCCGCCTCCTTGAGACGCTCCAATTGCCCCAGGAGGTAATCGTCATACACTGCTGAGGCCACCAGGCCCCCAAAGGATGCAATCTCCTACAGCAACAACAAGGTTGAACAGACTGCCCGAGAGCTGACCCAACAGCACTCCGAGGCCCCCGTCCTATTTCTCTCCTCCATCCCCCAACTGGTCTGTACCACGGAAGAATCCACCTCCTCCTCTCCAAGGGGGGAATCCTTACCCCCAGAGATGGATACTACTAGAAAGAAAGCTAGCCTACTTCCATCTGCTCAAGCTCTAGACATCCTCACATTCACTGTTTCCTATATATAGGCCCCAAAACTCTCTTTCCCATTTTAAGTCCTCTGTTTTATTTCAAGAAACTGTCAGCGGTCCTTCAGTAGATACACTCTGCCTGCCAGGTCTGCTCATCAGTAACCCCACAAGGGGGGCTAAGGCCCTGGGTCCCCATGCACCAGATGTGGGGACATCAACCAGGCGAAGACTGGCAGGTAGACTTCACCCTTTACCTAAACATTTGGGAACCCTGGGATCCCCAATGGGCCCAGGGATTTACAAGTAAGCTGTACACCTGGATATGGTCCTCTAGGCCAGCCGTCACCCTACAGGTGTTCCAAAAACCCACCACTTCACTCAATCTCCAAACATGGAAAAATCTAAGGTCATCCAGCAGACAGAGGAGTCCTTATTTGCCAGCTGACTCCTCTAAGAACCCCCCCACCCCCCACCCCACCCCCGTTCTCTTAGCTAGCTGTCATCGAACACAGTCTACAAATCCTCGGCCACACTTCCCTCAAGAACATCTCTGATTTTCCTGTGTGCCTCTCTACACAGACCTCTACTGGCGGCCATGCCTCTTAACCACACCCTTGTCCCCCACAACTCGTCCTCTCCTTTTACCTCAATCCATGTTCCCCTTGTACAGGAACCCCTGCAATGCCTCATTTGCTTCTGTAATAACACCTGCCCTCCCTCTAGCCTTAACTGCAGCCTCACCATCTACCTCAACGTAATACTAATAGTACCTCCTGGAAAGTTCCTTTGGAGTAACCACACTAACACCAAATCCATCCTTCCTTCCCCAGCCCCTACATCCCAGTGAAGCCAAACTACACCTGGCTTCAGACATGTCCTCAAGAAAAAAAGAAAGCCCTCTTCCTCCCGTTGGTAGCAGGCATTTCCCTAGCATCTTCACTGGTTCTGGGGGACTCGGGGCTGGCGCACTATCCCATAACATGTAGGCTGCCCAAGATCTGGAGTACAAACTCAGCTAGCCATAAAAGCATCTACGGAGTCTATAGCTTCCCTCCAATGACAAATCACATCCCTGGCCCTAGTTACCCTCCAAAACCTTGATGAGCCTTCAACCTATTAACTGCAGACAAAGAGGGGACTTGTATGTTCTTGCAGGAGGAATGCTGCTACATTAATGAAACCAGGCTAGTAGAAGAGAACGTGAAAAGCCTCCACAAACAAAGGGCCAGATTGCAACAGCGATGACAATAACTGAGTGGAGAACTGGACCATTGGTGGCAGGGAAGCCTTTACAGATGGATACTTCCAATTATAAGCCCTATACTTGTTAGCGTATTACTAATGGTTGCCCCCTTTCTCCTCAGTTTCTTCAGCGAACACATCAAAGAGGCTTCCTGGCTGGCAACAAACCAACCACTTCTCCAGGGATACGTTCAAATACCCTCCGAAGAACCCAGTGCTGACGTTCTTACCACCAAAACCTAGGCTCCGCTCTGGTCGGGTCCTGCGCTTGGCCACTCCTCCCCAACGACACTCCCTCTCAGCTGGAAGTACCTAGACTGGAACATGTCGCCCTATATATCACCATAAAGACTGGGATGTAAGGCCAGACCAGCTCCCTATGACCCTCCAAGCATGCAACATCCTCAGAGAATTCCATCAGCCAGGGGACCTCCCACTGTTGCCTGCCAAAACCTGGGGATCTCCCACCATTGCCTAGAAACTCCCGTCCAAAACTTCTGAAAACTGTGCCTTTGGCCACACCTTCATCCCCCTAATAAAAACAAGCACCCCAGGCCCACCAGGCGACTTCCCCGTCCCATGTCAATTGAACTAGTGAACCTCGCTTGAGAGTCTTGCCAATTAAAACTCATTCATCTTGTGGGGATTCGAACCTTAACACTGGGTGGCTCAGTCATTAAGCATCTGCCCTCTCAGGTCGTGATCCCCGAGTCCTGGGATAGAGCCCCGCACCCAGCTCCCAAGTCCACCGGAAGCCTACTTCTCCCTTTCTTCCTCCCCCTGCTTGTGTTCCCTCTCTCACTGTTTCTCTGTGAAATAAAATCTTAATAGCAACAATGATAAACACATACACAACTTCCACATCAATGGTATCTCAATAAAAGAAGAGATTTCACAAGCACATTTGTGTTCATCCAGATGTGCTTGCCATTCTTTTTAACTGAATTTGGTAGAAAAGATAACTAATATAAATGCCTGTTTTTTTCGAGTATCAGGAGAGAAAAAGGTAAACAGGGTATGTTTGATCTTCATCCACATTCCCCCAGCCCCACAGAGCGCCTTAAATCCTTGGAATTTCCTACATGATAACAAAGAAAATCTCAATAGTCATAACAAAGCCCTGTCAACCACACCTGAGTATATGTTAATGAAGTGACCTTTGGAAAGTGCCTAAGGATGGAGGCTGATCCCAGGAAGAACCAAGCATGTGATTACAGGATTGAAACTTTCAGTTCTACCCCCAGATCTCTGGGAAGGGGCAAGACCCTGGAGACTGAGTTCAACATGATTTAATCAATCGTGCCTTTGTAATGATTCCTCCATTAAAACCCACAAGGACGAGGTTCAAAGAGCTTCCAGGTTAAAGAAACAGATGCTTCTACATGCTACCTTGCTGGGCCCCAAACTCTATGAGGACAGAAGCTCCCTTGTTTAGGACCTCACCCTATTTATCTCTTTACCTGGCTATTAATTCATATCCTTTGCTACACAAGGTAATAAACTGGTAATCTAGCAAGTAAACTGGTTCCCTGAGTTCTGTAAGTTGCTCTAGCAAGTTAGTCAAATCCCAGGAGAGGGTCATGGGAATCCCTGATTTATAGTTAATGGGTAGCAACCTGGGCTTGCAAGCAATGGGCTTCTGAAGTGGAGAGCCATGTTGTGGACCTGAGCCACTAATCTGTGGGATCCGATCAAATCTTCGGACAGACGGTGTGTTTTGTTAGGCTTTCCAGCTGTTTGGTACTATGGGAAATCCCATACCCACCCCACTATCACACACTGTAATTGGTGACCAGAATCATGACCTATGTTTTATTATGAGAAGTTAGCAAATAATATTGGCCAAAGTTTTCTGATGATCACCAAAACCCAAATATTAAATGAGGAGGCTCAGCTTTACTTCTTATTAAAAAAGGACTGGTAAGGAGCAGAGAGAATTCATTTTCTTTCTTCACCTCACCTCCTTTCTTGTTCCATCTGTACATGTGACATTTCAAATATCTTTGAACTTCACCACCTTTTCTCTTTTTTCTACATTATTTTAGCATGTTTGATAGGAAGCATATCTGACTATGACCTTGATTCATAATTATATGATTTGAATTTAATGCTCTGTTGATGTTGTAATGTCAACATTGAGATTATTGTGGTTTCATTACATATACAGCATGCTATATAGCATGTGTTGGTCACTGGCTCAGGTTGTAGCAATAAGGATACTAGAGAAACAAAAAAGTATATTAGTTTTAAAAGTGATAAATCATTGCGAAAACATTCAATTTTATTTCATGGTCTATTTATTATTTCAAAATTCCCTTCCTAAGGTCAATGGTTTGAACTTTAATATATGAATGCATATAATACACAAATTTTTTTGTGTGCATTTTGTGCTTGGTCTAATAATAAGAAAACTGATATTAAATGAACATAAAAGAGAAAATTTTGCTATCTACTTCTTTGGAGGATTATCCTACCAATATGCTTACTCTAATTAGTACATGATTATGTGATTCCCTGCCTCTATGTTTCTTTGTTATCTTTTGGGGGAAATTCCTTTTAAAATCCCAGCTTCAAGGAGCTTTGATAGGTCTTCCGTCCAGGGCTTCAGTATACTTTAGTAATTCTGACCTCCTCAATTCCAGAGGTTTCCATACACTTGAGCAAATCTCTCCCATGGCCCCACTTTGAAATCTGTCTTCAACCAACTCTAAGTTGCTTAGCCCCAAAATACCTCTGACTACAGGTTTCTATCATGCCAGCTCTCTCATTGCTCCCCCACTTTTAGACTTGGACTACATGCCCTAGACTTGTCTAGTGACCCTACTGGCCTCACATCCTTCCCTATGTAAATGGAAAACTATGGTTTACCTCTTGATGACAATTTCTCTCCAACAAATTTAACTCCCTAGATTTTGTATCCAATTTCATAAGAACTTCAACACAGTTTATCAACTTTTTATTGGTCCTTTGTTTTCTCCTTCATGTATATACATAGCATTCACCTGAGCTCCCAATCTCACCCTAACCTCCTCTTTCTCAGCAGATGATCTTGCCTTAAATGCCACAACATAAGTCTCAATCATCTTCCTCCTTTTCTTCACGGTCAGAGAAAGAGCATGGTTAATTCTCTACCTTTACCATTTCCTCCTCTGCCTCTCCCAATTTCCACTTCCTTGTAGACCGTGCTCCAACTATTTCTACCTATCCTGTATTTTCATCCCCATGCTCTCTACTAGGTCTTTCTTTTCAGGTTATAGTATGGCCAAATTTCATCTGTTTTTTAAAACAACACAATAGAAAATATCTCCTGATCCCATAGTCATGACAATTTTTTCTACCTAATGCATGGGGTTTTCCTACCTAATGCATCCTACTTATCTTCATCTTGTTAAATCCACTCATCTTTAAATTACAGTTGTTGTATAATTTTCTTTTTTTTAAAGAAGATTTTATTTATCTATTTGACAGAGAGAAATACAGCTAGATAGGGAACACAAGCAGAGTTACTGAGAGAGGGAGAAGCAGGCTTCCCGCTGAGCAGGGAGCCTGATATGGGACTCGATCCCAGGACTCCAGGATCATGACCTGAGCCAAAGGCAGTCGCTTAACCAACTGAGCCACGCAGGTGCCCCAATGTATAATTTTCTTAGGAGAAATCATTCTTGCTGCCCAAGCCTGGTCACTTCCTTTGTCAAACACTTTGAATAAACTGTGTTCCCTTCATTCAGAGAATTATCCCAATTTGTAATTATATATGATTTAGCATGATTCATTTATAAATTTTCCTCCTCACCACTCTTAAAACTTTCAGAGAATAGGCATGTGTCTGGGTTTTTTTGTTTGTTTGTTTCTGCATAAGAACTTATTGTTTTTACATTATAATATTTTTGTTTCCAGTGAAAATGTGTTTTTTTTGTTTTCCTTTTTTTTATTATGTTATATTAGTCACCATACAGTACATCATTAGTTTTTGATGTAGTGTTCCATGATTCATCATTTTGATAAACATTGTCCCTCCAATGTATTACACAGAACCTACAATATATTTGGTCTTCAATAAATGTTTATAAAGAATGTATTATGTTCATTATTTCTCATAGATCCCTCTTTTAAAAGCGTATTATAGCTCTTTAATCCAGAAAAACTAACATGAGTCTTTCAGTTAAAATATCTAGTTTTTTATTCATATTGGCAATGCTAAAAAAGAAAGAGCATACATACAGAGAGAGAAAAAAAAAGTCATTGGCTTGGGAAATGGTAAGCCAATTCTCTACCACTGTGGAGACCCTGTTCACTGTAGGAAATCTTTTGAAGATTCTTTCCCCCTCTGAAACATTTAATTTTCAGGTTGTTGTTCACCAGAACAAGTAATAGGCTATTTCTAAAAGGAAACTTTGAAAAATTTTTTTATATATCTACAAATATTTTGAAATCTCTCCCATTTATTCAATACCTATATGACAAAAGTTAATTTGGCCTATTGACTTGTTTCAAGGCAATACACTATATAATAGATCATACATCCATAGCGGTCTTCATTCCTGACTATAACTACTTTAATATGCCACAGAAAAAGTTTTCTTTGGCCGAAGGAAGCTTAGCCAGTCCAACCAATTTCACATTGAAGCTAGGACTTGGACACCATTCAAGTCCCCCAATGAAAAGATGATGAATGTGGTGTAAAAATATGATAATAGATTGCCTATTTTTAGTAAGAAATTTTAATAAGCTATCAATAATTAATTTTTCATTGCTTTTACATATGCCTTTTTTCCAGAAGATATGCTTTTAGTTCTTCCCCACAGAGGTTCAAAATGTTGTCTTATTCAATACTCTTCTATTCTTATAATGCATTGTCCTTCAAAATGTCTGCCTTGGATTTATCTAAGATAAAGGATGAAAAAATAACCCTTTAAAAGCATTGTATTCTGAATTTAGAAATGAAATTGTCATCAAAGAAAATTTATTCCTCTTCCTCTATTTATTTTTTCCTTTCATGAATACTAAGTAGTAGACTTAGCTGGTCCTCTAATAATTCTACCATAGAATAAATTTAAGTTAAATACCTGAGATAAGTTTTATCTGGTATTTCTATTTCTACAGATGTAATCATGTAGAAAGATGTCTAAACTAATAATAATATAAACCCTAAGGAAAACACTAAGCTAAACATACGTACCCAGACTTGAGATAAAGTGTTCAATTGTATTACTATATCGTAAGTAATGCTACTAAGCAAAAAAGAGCCCTCTTTTTAAGCCTCATAAATAAATCTTCATGGTGTTAAGTTTTCATTGTGTTAAATCTTGTGTCCAGAAGATGATATTTACTAAGGCTTCCTGATGACATTCAGTAACAATACTAACTGTAAGAAAGGAGACACACCTCAGCAAAATATTTAGGTTATAAACATTTAGGGAATTAAAGAGTTTGTAACTGGTTATTAACACAAAGAGATGCATAGCTAAGGAAAGGAAAATAAAGTAGGAATTATTACTGTTTCTCGTAGTCAGCATATAAGCCAAAAAATGTGGCTTGTAATTATAGTCTATGCATAGATGTGTCTTTAAAGACACATTGTGGTAAAGCCAACATCAAAATAAACTTAGAGCACTGGAGCACACCCTTTCTTATGATAGCTATTCACCACTAACTTACTAACAAAGGTACTACCTCAACTTGCCTTGAAACTCCTAGCCTATGCCAAACAGGAGTCTTCTTTGAAGAGTAAAACCAGGTAGCATATGCTGATGTGCAAAACTAATATTGTATGGTGAGTCCTCAAAAAAAAAAAAAAAAAAAGCATAAAATTACCATATTGTTCAGGAATTCCACTTCTAAAATTTGGTATATAGAAAATAATTGAAAACAAAATCTCAAAGAGATATTTATACACCAATATACAGCATCACTCAAATGACATTATTTGCAATAGCCAAAAGATAGAAAGACCCAAACATCCATCAGCAAATGAGTAGATAAACAAAAATAGGGTACATTCATTCAATGGAATATGATTCAACCTTATAAAAGAATGAAATTATGACTCATGCTACAACATGAATGAACTTTAAACATGTGCTAAGTGAAATAAGATAGTTGCAAAAGGACAAAGATTACATGATTCCACTTATATGAGGTATTTAGAGTAGGCAAATTCATAGAAACAGAATAGAATGACAGATGTTAGGGATTGGGAGAAGAGACTGGGGAACTCTTGTTCAATGGATTCGGAGTTTCAATTTAAAAGACAAGACAGGGCGCCTGGGTGGCTCAGTTGGTTGAGCGACTGCCTTCGGCTCAGGTCATGATCCCGGAGACCCGGGATCGAGTCCCGCATCGGGCTCCCTGCTCGGCGGGAAGCCTGCTTCTCCCTCTCTCACTCCCCCTGCTTGTGTTCCCTCTCTGGCTGTGTTTCTCTCTGTCAAATAAATAAAAAATCTTTAAAAAATAAAAAAATAAAAAAATAAAAGACAAGACAGTTCTGGGGATGGATGGTGGTGATGGTTGCACAACAATATGAGTGTACTTAATGCCATTGAATAGTACACTTAAAGATGATTAAATGGTAAATTGTATGGTATGTATATTATGCCATTTTTAAAAATCTTATAAAATAGATGTTATCCATATACAATTTAGAAAATTCAGATAAGCAAAAATTTCTTATAATTTTACAAATTTCATATAACTACTTTTAACTGGGGGAAAACTCTAATACTAATGATTATGTTGAATGTGACATGGCTATTCACATCCCTTAAGGAAAAAGTAGAACAGTTTAAGTAAAACCAAGTTGAAAGGGATCTTAAAATTCATCTTTCACATATGAAAACCAGAAACAGAGTCTCAGAATGTCTAAAGAACTTCCTTCAACTTCATAGAATTCAAAATACAACTTGACTTTTAGCTAGTGTTCATTAACATAAAATATCTATTGCATAAGTATTTTATCCTACCTGCAAAAAAGTTAATTGAAGAGCACCTGGGTAGCTCAGTCAGTGAAAGGGTCAGACTCTTGACTTCAGCTCAAGTCAGATCTCAGGGTCATGAGATCAAGCCCCCACAGACTTTGCACTCAGCTCAGTCTGCTTGAGATTCTCTTCCTCTGCCCCTCCCCTGCTTGCACATGCCCAAGCTCGCTCTCGCTCTCGCTCTCGCTCTCTCTCTCTCTCGTTCTCTCTCTCACTTGCTCTCCACAATAAATAAATATATCTTAAAGAAAAAAAAAAGTTAAGTGGGTCCTAAACAAACTAAATCTATCCATATTCATGGTAATCAATGTGTTTTTCACATTTAAAATCTTGCTGAATAGATATAGATAGCACAAGGATATAGTACTTTAATAATTAGCAGACAGAAAAGCTGTGGAGAAAATAATTAGGATAATAGCAGAGTTTCTATTAGGTATATGAGCACCAGAAATGATGTACATTTGAGTCCAACATGATTATTATTGCTTTGTGTTTTCATCTCTTTTTTCCCTGTATGTATTGATTATTCATTATCAGATGGTTTCTCAAAAGCTTAAAAGTTAATCTTTGGTGTGGAAAGGGAAACTGATTAAAACACTGAGCATGAGCCATGGCTCTGACTCAATATCAATACTTCATGTGGACTCGCTGGAACAAGAGGAAAAATTTACTTGATCTAGAATATAGTCCTGGAAATTCAAGATGGCTTGAATTTTTAATAAATATATATATATACACACTACATGAATGCACCATTCAAAGTTGAGGTCTATTAAGAGTATGTTTCTATTACCCAAATGGTCAAAAGAAGAGTTTGTGGGTTTTTTAAGTACACACACCTGCATTATTTACCTCACAAACTCATCCAACCTGTTTCTTGTTGTGTGGATAGTCCCATTCACATTTCCCTCTCTTTTTTTAAGATTTTATTTATTTATTGGCGGGGGGCAAAGGGAGAGGGAGAAGCAGACTCCCCGCTGAGAAGGGAGCCCAAGCTCGATCCCAAGATCCTGGCATCATGATCTGAGCTGAAAGCAGACACTTAACGACTGAGCCACCCAGGCACTTCCTCCTCACATTTCATATCCCAGAGAAAGGCTAAGTAATTTGTTACTTAAAAAAAAAAACAAAAACAAAAACAAAAAAAAGCACCTTCCCCTCTCCAAAAAAAAAAAATTATGGTGACATTTCTTGGTAAGGTCCCAACAATCTTAAGGTATAAGAGAATACCATAGTAACTTATCCAGAAAGGGAATGTGCACTCTTTTCAGTGATCCTTGACCTCATTTGTTACTGTTTCCTCCTTCCCTGAATGCTTATTATCCCCATGAACCCAAAGGAGAAATGATTCATTTCCTTAAAGATGAAATTTTCAGGGTATTTATTATTTAAGATTTGGCTGACAACACTGGTATATTTTGTTGTTCTTCCTTTGATTTGTTTTATTCAGAGGTTCCTGATCATGATCTTTTTCACCTCCCATGACTTGTACATGTTTTTCCTTAGGAAGAAATGTTCTTCTTCAAATACCACTTTCCTGATGAGTACCCATTTGTCCTTCAAATCCAAGCTAATAAGAAACCTACTCTGAAAAGCTTTTCAGGCTCGTTATTCCCATCTCTCATTGGATTTTTTTTTAACATTTTATTTATTCATTTGAAAGAGACAGAGAAAGCACAAGTGGGGGGAGGAGCAGAGAGAGAGAGAAACAGACTCCCTGCTGAGCTGGGAGCCTGACGCAGAGCTGGGTCCTAGGACCAGGAGATCGTGACCTGAGCCAAAGGCAGACGCTTAACCATCCGAGCCACTGAGGCGCCTCTCTCATTGGATTGATCATACAATATACCCCTGTGCTATCAGAGTGTCTTGACACAGAAATCTATTATCCACTTACTCCACTCTATTGCAGTGCTTTCACAATCATAGAGGAGAGAAATGTGAGGTCTCCTACTAACTACACTATCGCTCTCCTTTTGGGGAGAAAATTTTTTTCATCTCTGTATTAACTGCCCCTAAAACAGTGAGTGTTAAGTACTAACAGTTCCCCAATTAGTTTTTCTCCAATGTTGATGATTTAATTCTAAATTCTAAATTGTAATCTATTACCTTACTAGAGGAGCTGAGACTCAAATCTAGGTCTGTGCCTAAAGCATAAGATAATTCCCCTTCAACATACTGTTTATCTATTCACTAAACCTCTTTTTTTTCCTGCTTCCTGACCATAAAACTAGACTTTATTTCCCAACAATATGTAAGTAGAAGTGAAATATACACTTTAGGGCCAGAAAATAATTTTCTGCCAATTTTCTACCACTTACTTCTTCTCCTGTCTGCGGCTAGATTCAGTAAAGGAATCTAAGACCCTAGAAAATGGCAGAGCCACCAGATAGGTCCCTAAGTCACCATGTGGAAGAGACCAGATATACCCAAGTAGAACACTTTTATATGTCTTTAAGCTTTTATCTGAAGCTTTTATTCATCAGCTTGCCTACTCAATTAATACACTTCCAGAATTGTAGTTTTCATACCTTTTTTTCCTGATTTTTAAAAGTTATATATATACACTGTGGAAATTTAGAGATAGAAAAAGAATAAAGAAGAGAAATCATCTTCACCATTCAAAATAAACATTATTTTATTTTTGTTTACATCTTCACAGTATTCTTTCTGAGGGGTCCAGGGGGATGACAGTTGTGGATACAATAGAGAGAACAAAAAGATATTATTTGAAGATGGAAGCAGAGGTTTTTTTAGAGAAGAGAACTATTTTTGCTCCTTAATGGATCATTTCATTGTGAAGTGATGAGCCCCCGTTCGTAGTATGGAAAGCAGAAAAAATGAAAAACTCAATTCCTTTGCATAATAAGTAAAATAATTTTGAGATTCACTGGGCAATGTAGCAGCTTAAGAAAGGAATAAAGGAGTCAGGAGCAAGAGAGAATAAAAGGAGACTGGTAAGAAAGGGAAAGTTTCTATCAGGATAGGAGAACACCGGGTCCTGGAAGAGCAATGCCCCTGAGAACTTCCCAGTATTAGGAATTACTGAGACACACTGAAGAACAAGAATGTCTAACATTCACTCTTACATTGTTACCACATTGTGCCTTGCTAGCCTAGAATTCAAACCCCTTTCTATCCCTGAATATAACCCCATTCGACCCCTGAAAGTTTAAAAAAAAAAAAAGTCTCACTTACATGAATGCATGTATGAGTTGTGTTTCAAGAAAATTAAGGGAAATGGCAAGATGTGAGATATAATAGAAATTACAATCTCTGAGGAAGCAGGACATCAGAGAAAGAGAGAACTAGGAAAAACATAGGGTCCTTCCCTCCTAAATAACATGTCATATACATTTGCCCAATCTTCAGTGTCCCTGAAAATATGCTCTTCAATGGCTGAATGTCATTCCAGTGTATGACCGTACCATTTTCTTAACTTTGCCCTGTTTGGTGTACTTACATTGTTTCCAGTCCCCCACTGTTACACATAGTTCCTTAGTAAACATCCTCTTACATAAAATTTGGGTTCCAATCCATTATTTCCTGACTTAGTCAAGGCTCCTTTTGTTGTAATGAACAAAATCCACTCAAATCTGCTTAGGTAGAGAAGTGCAACTTAAGGTAAGGATTCAGGGTTACTGCACAAAACCCACAACCTCATGTAATCAGCCTCATGAGGAACAGGGGAGCTGTAAAATCACCAGCAACTGCATCTCAGTTGCTTCTTTCAAAAGACACCCGTTTTCACTTATTTCTGTCTCTATATGTGTGTATGAGAGAGAGAATTTACTATTATTATTCATATTACATGAACTATAAAAGATACACAGCAGGCTCTATGCCATTCCTTCTAAGAAACTGCTAGATGTCTTATGACTAACGACTAGGCTATTTTCCTTACAAGTCATATGCCCTACACTTTTTTTAGATCTCTTTATCTGACATATATTCTTATTCCATGTGTTTGCAATGGGAAACTCACTTTGGGACTACATTCAATTCTACTCATTCAAAGCTTACGAATTCCAAAAATGGCTACTTAATATTTGCACTCCATCTCTCTAACTTGAGTGCTCTGTCCTTCGAGAATGCTTACTACATTCTGTCTGCAAAATGTGGCTTCTTCAGTATAAGGGGTGGGGAAGTGACAGGGATCTGTGTCTTCTCCATAATCCCTCACCTTTCT
Source organism: Spilogale gracilis (assembly GCA_004023965.1). Taxonomy (NCBI): domain Eukaryota; kingdom Metazoa; phylum Chordata; class Mammalia; order Carnivora; family Mephitidae; genus Spilogale; species Spilogale gracilis. The sequence goes on along the minus strand of PITA01002717.1, from coordinate 102,801 downwards.
TGCCCTTGTAGGCATACTGGGATCTCACATCTGGCCAGCATTTGACTTCGTCCTTGTTCACTGCTTTGGTTTTTCTATTCTTTTTGTGGTCCATAGATGTGTTTGTCTTGGTTTTGAGGTGGTCATGTTCTTTCAGATATCTCCTTAAAAAATTATCTATCATTGCTCTTTGACACAGAGAAGATGTATCATAGCCTGGAATTTCCCCCACTTAACTCTTGTCTTCTTTGTATTTCCTGACTTTCTCTCCACTTCAAACATTCTAACATGAGGGTCTTCCCCCAGGGTCTAGAGAAGGAGAGCATAGCCTGGGCAGTACCACAAACTATGTGTCTACACATCCTTAGAATAAGTTCCTGGAAGTGGAATTTCTGTCTCAAAGATATGATAGCTACAGATTTTGATATATATTGCAAAATTGTCCTCCAGAATACTTAAATCAAGTTATGCTTCTACTAGCAGTATGAGAGAGTAAGCAACACTATGTATTCCCAGGAGCTGTGATTAATAATTGGTATTTATTCAACATTACCTCTGACGAGGTCAAAGTCCTGCATTACCTTCCCTTTTCATAGTAGTCATACGTAAGGGAAAGCAATGTTGAGAGAATAGCATGGCATTTCCTGGATGCCAGTCAGAGTTCTCTTCCCATTGGTCTGCATCTTTGGACTACCTTCACATTCTTGCATGAATGCAACTGAGCATATGGGATATGTAATATTGGGATTTATAATAAATATGTATTTGAACTTCATCCCTGTTTCTGGCACAGAGCTCCTTTAAAACCTTTGAAATTTCCTGAAGGATAAGAGCCATACAAATGTGTTGATATTCATAACAAACCCCTTTTAACCACACCTGAGTTTATATTAAGTCACCTGAGGTGACTTTTGGAAGGCACATCAGGATGAGGCTTGTTGCCAGGGGAACAAGCCATGTGATTAGAGGGTTGGGACTTTTAGTCCTACCTCCAGATCTCTGGGGATCAGGGAGAAGGGCTGGAAGTTGAATCAACTTGCCAACAGCTGTTGATTTAATCAATCGTGCCTGTGCAAAGCCTCCATAAAAACACAAAAGAACTGGGTTCCGAGAGCTTCTGGGTTGGTGAATTGGTAGAGATCCTGACAGAGTTGCATCCCCAGGAGCATGGAATCTCCATACCCCTTCTCACTTACCTTGTACCATATATTTCTTCTATCCAGTTGTTCCTGAGTTATAACATGTCATAATAAAATAGTTGTAGGTAAAATGTTTCTTTTATTTCTGTAGCCTCTCTATTAAGTTAATTGAACCCAAGTAAAGTGTCATGGGAATCTCTGATCCATAGCTCATGAGTCAGAATCACAGGTGACAACCTAGACTTGCGACTGGCATCTGAAGCGTTGGAGGGACGAGGGAGCCTTGTAGGACTGAGCCCTTAACCTGTGGGATCTAATCCTATCTCCAGGTAAATAGTATCAGAATTGAGTTAATTGCTTGGCAGTGCTGGAAAAAATATATACTGTGTAAGATGTCTAGTTAGTATTACATAGAATCTATGGACTAAGTATTAGTAGTTTAGGACAAATTTGACCAGGATAACTGATGTTAAATTCAGGTCACTTAACTTCCTAAAGGTATATAAGCATGTGCTTATTTTTATTACTTATTTTTTATTATTTATTTATTTATTACTTATTTTATAAGTATTTATAGTAATAGATTACATTATTTATTATTATTTATTAGTTCTAGACTAAAAACTAAGGGCTTAAAAGAAATTTTATTAGAAAAAAATAAATGTTATTAGAATATGCTATGTCAAATTCAGGTGGAATGGCTTTCTAAAAGCAATGTTTACAACCATCCAAAACAATTATGCTAGGGTTTGAGAAGATTGTGTTCAGAATATAAGCAACTCAGTAGACTCCCTCTGTCATTTTCCCTAACCTGGCCAGAACACGTCCTGGATGCACATGGCCAAAAACTCACACACTTGTCCATAAGGAACTGGGAAGTGATGCTCACTGAGTGTACCCAGCCTAACATCTCCTGATTTGTTTTCTGTTTTGGACAGGTTTTTTGGCGAATGTGTTCTTGTCACTTTAATCACTACATTATAATTTTATAGGAAATAAGGTCAAAGGATTCACCTCCACCTAGCCCACATGGAACCATGAGAGTACATGTACATACATGATGTCACTGAATACTCATAATAGCATTTGAGTAGATATTATTATTCTGCCCACTTCACAAATAAGAAAACTAAACTTATAATAATAATAATAACCAATATGAATTGTGAAGTAGAAGTTTGTTGTTTCTGCCCTCAGGCTTAATATCCCCCTATTAGCGATGTTTCACCTGGATTTTGTTTTACAGCAAGTTTTTCTTGTCAATCTATGTAATGAAGATAGTATGGACTCCACATTACTTCTGGGGGTGTCTGTGTGACTCAACATGGGCCATTCTGCTATCTTCTGATCACAGAGAATGCTTCAGGGATGGACACTAATAGAAAGGAATTCCTTGGGGCGCCTGGGTGGCTCAGTTGGTTAAGCAACTGCCTTTGGCTCAGGTCATGTTCCCGGAGACCTGGGATCGAGTCCCACATCATCCTTTCTTCCTCACTCTTGATCTTTTTTTGAGGACATTCAAATATTGTAACCAGCCCTCGTTTTCCCCTTCCAGCACTCCACCTAAGGAGAGGTGGAGAGATTTATCTGATGGTTACAGTTGAGAAAAGAACACAAGGCATGTTCACCTCAACAACTTCAAGGATTCTCTGAAGAGCTAGTTCTGTAGAACATACGCTCTGTTTTGCTCCCACAGGGACTGGTTGAATGAGCCCTTACAGTGGAAAAAAAAATAACCGCAGGAAAGGCCTGGGCCACTCTGCCATTGCCATGACCTGGTAGCTAATCTGCAATATTCTCAGGCTCAGTTATCAAACCCATTTTGCTCTCATACTAAAATAATCCTCTAAATTATCTTTCCCCACTAATAAGAGTAATGTTTTATTTCTGTGCCTTATTAGGTCAAAGAGGTACATGGCTCAATAAAAACTAATCAAAGGGTAATGGGGAGGAGAGAAGCGATGCTGCCCTTTCCCCCTGGACTTGAATGGGGGAGGGTATGAGCCTGTATGCCTATGAGAGGAAGGCAGCCTGAATCAAGGATAGAAGCCAGGTTCTGCTAACATCAGGTGAATTCCTAAAACCAGTTACTCCTGAAGACCACTCTACAATTTAGACTTCTAGATTAATAATCCAATACATTTCCTTTATTGCTTGAGCTGAGATGAGTTGGATTTTCAATCAGTAAGAGTGCCTACACAGGAATTAGCAAAAGGATATCAAGTAAGAAAACATAAGATAATTGATTGTGTAGTTTAGAATGGAAGTTCAGGCTGGGATGAACTTCCTAGAGAGGCTCTTAGTTTGGGTCAACTAAAGACACAACCAATGAATGATCACTATTACATGCTAAACACGATGATGAATAACACAAAGTCTCTACCCTTGAAAGGATGCTGTAATGCCCCCCCCCTCAAGAATGTCAGAGCAGACCCTCGTCCTGTTATCTAAGCCCAGCAATGGGCAGGCAGTTACCCAGCCCCCTCAAGCCCTGCAGAGACCTAAAGAAATTCCATAAGACTGTAAGCGTGCAACTCATCACGTACCCCTTGCTAACCCAAATTAGGACATATGTTCCCCTGCAAAGGTGGTTGGGGAAACGATTGGCTGCCTGCGTGCAGACCATGGCTGTAGTGTCTTAAACTAATTGGCTATCAAGGTGCAGGCTTTGTTGTAACAGATACTGTAATCATATATAAGGTCATCCCCGGAAAAACTCGGGGCTCTCAGCTGCTGACTGGTTTGGGTCAGGCTGTGAGTCCGAGCATGCTCGAATAAACCCTTTGCTTTTGCATGGAACTGGTCTCTCAGAGTCTTCCTTGATAGGTGCGGCGTTCTAAGGCTCCCAGCCGACTGCCCTCTTGGGTGGTCGACTCTTACACCCTCAAGTTATTTACTCTAATTGACTGGGGGAGGGCGGATACTAAATGGCTATCTCCATATTAGGCACAGCCATTCTCACAGTGAGCTATGAGGGCCCAGGAGAGAGCCTTCACCCATGGGGACTGCGGTGGAGATTATCAGAAGCTGAGACCTGAACTGCTTCCTGAAAGGAATAGGACTAGAAGTTGGCTGTGAGAAGATGGCAGCGTAGGGCTTTCCAGACAAAGGGAAATGAAGTTGCTTAAGCATAGAAGTATAAAATAATATGATGTTGGGGGAGGGAGGGGTACTGACTTAGGATTGTTGGACCCTAAAGGATGAAGAGGAAGATGGAAACATGATGATCTAGAGCATGAAATGCACACAGAGGAAGAGTTAGAGCCATGTCAGAAAAATAAACATATTTGTCAGCAGACTTTAGAGGACCCAAAATGCCAAGGAGGGAATGAAACTTAGCCCTTACAATAATTGATGAGATAAAAACTGAACCACAGCTTTTTACAGAGAATTACATGGTAAAAGCGATGTTTAAAAAAAATAATCTGGGCGCCTGGGTGGCTCAGAGGGTTAAGCCTCTGCCTTTGGCTCAGGTCATGATCTCAGGGTCCTGGGATCCAAACCTGCATGGGGCTCCCCGCTGAGCAGGGAGCCTCCTTCCTCCTCTCTTTCTGCCTGCCTCTCTGCCTACTTGTGATCTCTCTCTGTCAAATAAATAAATAAAATCTTAAATAATAATAATAATGATAATCTGGCAACAGACTACAGCACAGATCGGATGCCAAAATACGGGTTAGAAAACCTTTATATTGGTCAAACTGAGAAGAGGTGAAGACTTGAACTATGGTAGTGGAAAGGAAGGGGGAATTGATGAAAGAAGTAAGGCTAACTACCAGTATTTGCTCTACTCCTATAATAATTGGCTTAAAAGTAGGTATCATGGGGAAATTTTTCATCTCCACTTGTATGATGGTTATATGTGAATATGTTTTTCACTATATAGTTTGCAAATTCTCAAACGCAGGGTCTATGCGTTGAGAGTCTAACCAGTCTATGGCTGGTTCTTTGTGATTCTCTTGGCACACAGCAGGTATTTAAAAAATATTATAGATTTTAATTGTCAAATCCTTTCTTGCTGGTTTTATTATTTTTTATCTTCTTCAACTATGTGTCTACGTTTAATTGACAAGGTTATATTGTTTGCATTGTTATAAAAGTAAAGAGGAAAATGAGTTCAATAGGGCACTGGTCCAGGAGAGAGAATATACAGTGATCCCAGTATTGTGTACAAAAGAACCATAAGAAGATATTAATCCTATTTATCTACTAAAGTCCCCCAAGCTAAAAAATGAGAATGTTCTTTTACAAGATACATGGAAAGTTTACATTAAAAAGACTGAGGAGGAATAAGAATAGCCTCTGTTCTCAAAGAAAGCACAAGGGAAAGTGGAGACAGCAGTAACTATTACATAGATCACTTTTTTAACTTAGGATTCAGACACACCATAAACCCAGGGAGTTTTAAGGTTTTTGAAAGAGACCTTGAGTTTAATAAAAAAATAAACTGAATTTTATTTTGTCACTTTCAAGTGTCACTTCCAAGATTATTTTCTCTTACCTAGCTCTTTTTTAAATTGGGAAGCCTGATTAAAAGAAAATCATTTTTTTTAAAAGTAAGCTTTAGGGGCAGCTGGGTGGCTAAGTCAGTTAAGCAGCTGACTCTTGATTTTAGCTCAGGTCTCGGGGTCCTGGGATAGAGCATGGACTCTGTTTAAGGATTCTCTCTCTCTCTCTCTGCCCCTCCCCCCTCTCAGATTAATAAATATTTTAAAAAATAATAAAAGTAAGCTCTGGTACCACTACCATTAACTGCAACACTGATAACTGAACCCAGCCCCCTGACCTTGCTAAAGCTATGAGTGATCTCATGGTCTGGCAAATGTCTTGTTGATTAATGCAGTTCATGGAGAAATTGTCATTTCAGGTAAATGTCTTCAATTTCTGCAACTAATAAAGCAATGGTTGTCAAATTTTTAAAGGACAGAAGAGACTAATCTATAGTATTTGTTTTACTAGCTTCAGACTGTACACCTAGAGATTAGGATTGGACAGACTCGGTATGAGAATCTTTCAGTGATCACACCCCCTTGATGACTCTGAGATAAGAGTTCCGTGGACCATGCTTTGAAAATCATATACTATCTAGGTTTCCTGTGTCATGAATATCTGGATTGGGGTATGACTCTATTTTGTATAGACTCTAATTAAAATACAGTGGCACAGGGGCGCCTGGGTGGCTGAGAGGGTTAAGCCTCTGCCTTCAGCTCAGGTCATGATCTCAAGGTCCTGGGATCTAGCCCCACATCGGATTCTCTGCTCACCAGGGAGCCTGCTTTCCCCTCTTTCTCTGCCTGCCTCTCTGCCTACTTGTGATCTCTCTCTGTGTCAAATAAATATAACAAAATCATTAAAAAAATGCAGTGGCACAAATAAAATTCTGTTCAATGAAAAGGGAAAGCAAGAAAAGGGTAAGAGGAATACTCCCCAAAAGCAGGTGATATTTGATTAGAGATTTAAAAGATGAGAAGAAATTTTACATCTGGAAAGGGACAAGAAGAGAAACAATGATGCAGAAGGAAAATGTATGCAGAAGAATGACAGGTCGATATGGAAAAATATAAGACTATAGATGTATCTTGGGCTTCCCTATACAGAGCCTTGTGTCCTCAGAGGAGCAGTTTACCCTGCGGGTTTGTGGTTCCTGAACATAACAGCTGCACTTGGAATCCCCTAATGTCTTTTATCAAAATGTAGATTCCCAGGGCCTCCAGCAGACCCATGGGATCAAATCTCTTTAGGAGAGATGTGGATATCTGGATTTCCAAGAAAGGCCCCCAGGCATTCTGATTAGCAGACAGTATGGGAACTATTGGTAAACCAAGGGCTTGTCCAAATTGAGACTCTAGGTCCTTAAGAGAATATAGCATTTGAGAATTGATGTCAGGAAACATCCAGCTAGCAAAGCAAAATATAGTCAAGAAGAAGTTCCAGGGCGCCTGGATGGCTCAGTGGGTTAAAGCCTCTGCCTTCAGATTGGGTCATGATCTCAAGATCAAGGCCTGCGGTGGGCTCTCTGCTCAGCAGGGAGTCTGTTTCCTCCACTCTCTCTGCCTACTTGTGATCTCTCTCTCTCTGTCGAATAAATAAATAAAATCTTAAAAAGAAGAAGAAGTTCCAAAGCCAGAAAACAGGCAGTCAGAAAGTTTCCATAGAGTAAAGGATATTTTATAAAGATGACAGTTAGATAAATGAGTTGAACTAAAAAAAGCAGATGTGGACACAGAAGACAGTTTCTAGAATAAAGACAATGCGAGACAGAGAATTATCCTATGAGAGATGAAGCAGAGGTGAACTTCTTGAACTGTACAAGGTACTGTCCACAGAGATGGTTTAACAGCATCCTTAGCTGATGATGAAAAGATACACAGTTCAATCACAAGTTGAAAAGACAGGGGCACCTGGGTGGTTCAGAGGGTTAAGCCTCTGCCTTCAGCTCAGGTCACGATCTCAAAGTCCTGAAATTGAGTCCCACATCGGACTCTCTGCTCAGTGTAGAGCCTGCTTCCCCCTCTCTCTCTGCCTGCCTCTCTGCCTATTTGTGATCGCTCTCTCTGTCAAATAAATAAATAAAATTTAAAAAAAAAAAAAGTTGAAAAGACAAATCTAAGAAAAATATCTGGATTGCATTTTGTGGAAATCATCATTAATAGAAGTCTGACTTTTAACCAACAGAATAGAGAAAAAAGGCACTGAATGAATCATGAAAGGAAAACAGGTAGTGTGTGCTGTCACTCTTCGTTTTGTAAAATTACATAGGTTTAGGATTCAACTGTCTCCCTTCAGCTAAACATCTAGAACTGTTCTTAAAATGACCAGTAGATGGTGCTAGATTTCTTTGGTAAAGAAATAAAAGACCCACCATTGACCGTAAATTCAATACCTTGTTTTAAAAAAAAGAAAAGCTTGTGTTAAAGAAAGATTAAAACCAAATCAGGAAACTAGATCAGTATTTGAAGACTTCTTTCTTATCTAAGGCTTATATTACCCCAATTTTTACACTTTACTCTAGTTTTAACTTAAGACCAATAAATTGCCTGATCTAGCAGGAAATGAAACAGGCCATGAAAGCCACAAACATAAAAACTGAAGAATGTTGGAAATGGTTGTCACTTTAGAAATTTGTATTTGCTATAAAGCAGCTAGCTACTTTCAGTGTATGTCATAATTTGTGGGCTTTAGGCACTTTTACTTTCAAGGGCCCCTTCTTCCATTACATTTATATTATATATAAAATAAACACAAATATATTCCAAACTGGATTAATTATTTTTTCTTCAAGTAGGCTCCACACCCAACATGGGGCTTGAACTCACGACCCTGCAATCAAGAGTAACATACTCCATCAACAAAGCTAGCCAGGCACCCCCAAACTGGAGTAATTATTAAATATTATTATTATATTCACATTTTCCTCCAAATTTAAAATAAAATATTTTTGTAGACCACTGAAAGTGTCAGGGGTCCTATATACTGTGTCTATTATGCCTAATGGATAAGTACACCCTGGCTACTTTAAGTTATCCTAAGAAACGAAACTTGGAGAGTAAAACTAGGGGGAGAGAACAAAGGTGAGAGACAAGGTAGCCCATGCTGACGACTGCAGAAGTAAAATTCCTTTAAATCTTCTTGAGTTATCTTAAAATTATATTCAAATATTTCAAGAAATGTTTTAAATTACTTCCCATCAGGGAAAAATAAGGAAAACAAAATTTCTTAGCTGATTCATTATTCAATGTATAAGGTTCAATTGCAGTGAATCAAAAACTCTCAGGAATTCATTGCTGAGGGAAGCACAGCTCAGTGTGCATACCAGACTTGGAACAAATGCAGCTGCAACAGGAAGTAGAACCAATTTATGAGAAAGAATATTATTTTGAAAGATCTAGGTTTCTTTTTTGTCAAGAGGGGAAGGATGGAAAAGCAGAAGAGAGCTACTATTCTTTTTCTCAGGTTCTAATTCTGAAAAAGGAAGTTTATGGCGGCAATATTTGAGAGTCTACAGTTTTCAATAAGGTCCTACTTTGCACAATAGTAGCAACTTTAAATATAACTTAAAATCTTAAGAGTCAGAGACCTGGGGAGAAGGGTCTGGTAACTGGATTCCTGGGAAGCAAAGAGAGCCATTCCAAGACATTTGAAAGCCAACACAGCAGGGTGAAGCAGTGTGGGGTGTCCAGGAACAGGGATCACGGTCAGGAGTGTAGTAGGGCCACTCTCTTACTGGACTGATGCCTTTGACCACCATCCTTGCTGTGGAATTTCCTTTAATTGAGCCAATCTCCCATGATTTTTTGTTAGACTTCATGTACAACTATTTGATGGAGACTGTTTTTGTTTTGAATTTGTCCTTCATATTTTACATATTAAAATAATAGCTCATCAAAAACTTTCTGTATTAGCAAACTAAAAATCTTTCATTCAAACTGGAATGATATGATTTGCTTTTTTTAACTTTAATTTTCTTTTAATGTTCACACTTCATAAAGATTATGGGGTAAAAACTATTCATCTATATAACTAATTCTCCCCATATCCTTTTTCAAAAAGCTAGAGCAAACCAAAGAAGATAATTCTTGAAAATAGAAATAGTGGATTTCTGGATTTCCTGCTTTAATAGTAACAAGCTAACATCAAATTGGAATTTATTCATATTCTAAAAAACAATTATTTATACTCAACTTAAAAATCTTAGGCACAGAAGTACTTGTGTAGGCGAGGATGTCCTAGAACCTGCTACATACATGATTCGGAGAAAAAAACTTGAAGGAGTACAGCCTTTTACTGAGGGGTGATTCTCAGGGGATTTGAGTCCAATACAAGATCCCAGAGAGATGGTGGTGAAAGTAGCCCAGAATATGCACTATTTTTCTCAGAGAGTTTGTTATCCACTCTCCCTGCCACATCACCCCTTAAGAAGGAGGGAATAATAGTTTGCCCACCAGTGCTTGGTCTTTCAGAGGCCTGGGGAACAATGCCACAAAATGACTTGAGAGGCAGCCCTCCAGTTCCAACCGCCAAGTCTGATCATGAGACCTGGAGAAACTGGGTGGGTGTAGGACTCCTAGTGAGTATCCCACACAAGGAGAAGAAACAATGTGGACTGCTTATGCATCTCCAAACAGTCCTGACCTGGGGCAGCTCCCCTCTCACCCGTGTCAATCTAATGCAGGTCACACAGCATATGGCACTAATCCACCATTCTGTCCAATCAGCTTGCAATACATCCATCATGGAGAGCGAATTCCCTGATCATCAGCCATTAAGAGAAGCAAAATAGGGTTTAGAATCAAAATGCCTGGGTTCAGATTTGGTCTCTGCTGCTTATTAATTGTTTATTATTCATCAAATGGAGATGATGATAAAATACATATCTCAGAAATATCTAATAAGGATTCAATGAGATCATTCATTATAAAAGCTCCTAACCCACAGCACCTGGCACAGAACAAGTTCAAAGTTATTTGTTATTCCAGGAAATGACAGTTCAGGACATGTCCCTTAAGGATGGCTGAGGCCCTGTGTACCACATAGAACGAGCTGGGGCAGAAAAGCATCCCCTAGTGTCTCAGTCAAAAGCAACTTGAAAATTAGACCTTTGTTTTTGAATTGCAGAGGCTCAACAACAGTGAACCAGAAATAAAGGTCAGCAGCCATTTCCTCTGGAATCTGGCTAGCGATTTGTCATCTGGGTATTGGCTCAACTTGTGGGTAAAAATAAACCAATTTTCTTCTCTGTAACCTTATATAACTATGTAGGGTTATTCCAACTCTCTTGTTTACTTAAGCCCCACTTCCCCAAAATCTATGAAATAATTGCCTTCTGTAAACCCATGTAGAAGTTTCAAGGTGTGATTCTAAATAGCAAGGACACATACTATTCTGTTAATGCTAAATATTTTTCCATGATAGGATTTAACCATAATGATGTAGACATGCTCTATATTGAAAATAATAAGTAACCCCTTAGTGTCAAAACTTGGCTTTTATTTCCTTTCACAGACCACTTCTTATTTCACAGTATATAACTATATTGTTATTTATAAAGCACACTTAGTCGATACTTGATTCAAATCATTGTGAAGAATAGAGTTATCTCCCATAATTTCAGTTCTATACGTTTTCCACCGTGAACAATTTATTTCAAGAAAAATAGAAAAATCCCTATCTGTACAATATCATTGCTCTTTCTTACTGAGAATAGGTCATTTCATACACATCCTTCGAGAGCTCTCAGAGATGAAGAATCAAGTAGCATAAGAAAGGAAGACAGTTCCACAATTCACATCCAGCTCATATTTAAGGAGAGAAGTTGGGAGAATTTTTAAAAACCCCTTGCCTCAAGCCAGTGCTTCTATCCTTTAATTTGTGCTACATAGCATTAAATTGAAGTTGCCTGGATATTCCTTTTCTAAATTACTCATTCTCTCACTCACTATTAGTAGCCAGGTCACAGAAATACTGGAAAAGTTTTAGCATAATCAAGCAAACACCTTCATCTCTTCATTGATTCGAAAACAATCCATTGACTACCCTCCATCTCAGGCATTGTGCGAGGTGTTGTTTATATAGTGACAAATAAAAGTTATTGCCTCGCCCTCATACGTCTTACCATTAAGTGGAGGAATCATATATAAGACAAATAGACAAAAAAATATTTAATTGCAAGTTATGAAAAGAAAGGAAGGAAGGGAAAGAAAGGAAGGAAGAAAGGAAAAAATTTCTAATCCAAAATTTAAAACTTCAATTTCCGTCCAGTTTTGTGTTGTTTTCTTTCCCTGCTGGCATCTGCCTTATTTGACTTCTGTGATTTGGAAGGGAAAAGGGCAAGTTCTGCTCATCCACTCCTGTCCCAGGTCTGGATTCCTTTTTCCTCTAGTGTGTTGGTGAGAAAGAGGTAGGGACTCAAAAGTTGGCAAGGACTAGATCCTAAAGAATGTTCTATATCAAAATAAAGAACCTGACTTTTTCTTTTAAACAAGGTATAGAAAACATTAAAAGAGAATTACACAAATAGGATTTCATTTTAGAAGCCTCCATTTGCCACAATATAAAGGGTCGGTTTAAGGAGATGAGGCAGGGATTTGGATCACAAAGAGAACACTGGTCTCTTGAAATCTCACTCACTGATCCCTTCACAGGTTTCTTCACACAAAATTCTTTCAAAAAATGCCATGCAACCTGTGTTGGCTTTGAAATACCACTTAAAATTCTTTGTCTAGACTTGAGCAAATCAAGTCTGACCAATCATTTTTAAGATTTATTAACCACGAGTGTGGAAGAAGTGTCATTTCTGCTTGATCCATCTTGGCTGTAAGATAGCCAGGTATTACAATGGAACTCTTCGGTCTTAAAGTTTACTCAGTGGCCCCAAAGTCTAAAAATAATGTCTAAACTGAGGTGCTAGACCACTAAAGTAATACATCCTAAAGACTGTGGAACAGATTCTGCAAACATTCTTCAAACTTCCACCTCCATTTCAGTAAATGTTAAAACTAAAGAAGCCTACAGAGAGAATGTCTTTGGAAAGAGTTTTGGGTGTTATTGTTGTACTGACAATGTAACAAATTACTTCCAAGTTTAAGGATTTTAGGGGTGCCTGGGTGGCTCAGTTGGTTAAGTGACTGCCTTCGGCTCAGGTCATGATCCTGGAGACCCATGATCGAACCCCACATCGGGCTCCCTGCTCGGCGGGAAGCCTGCTTCTCCCTCTCTCAGTCCCTCTGCTTGTGTTCCCTCTCTAGCTGTGTTTCTCTCTGTCAAATAAATAAATAAAATCTTTAAAAAAAAAAAGATAAGGATTTTATTGTGCTCTGTGTATTGGTTAAATGTGGGTCACATGCCAACCCAGAGTTTTGAGGCATTATAGGCCCTATATATCTACTGACAGAAGAATTTCTGAACCCTAAAAACAAAACAACAAAACATGCAACTATTTTAAGGACATTTACATTATAGGACATATTGTAAAAGACTGCCTGAGAGAAAAACAAGCTTCTTGTCTTGCTTTTGGTAAGAAATAGAAACCAGACTGCATGCAGAAAAGAGAACTTCATTTAGGGCTTACTCTAGCTTACTAGTGCAGTTTCATCTACTGGTCATGTATATCTCTCACAAAAGAGAATAATTTATGCCTTTTAAACTAATCCCATACTGCTTAAAATTCCCTGGCTTCCAGGAATTATCAGAAAAAAATCCAATATGTTTTTAACAGAAAAGTATAAAATAAAGAGGAACAAGTATAACCCAGTTTTTCTTTCTTCTGTTTTTTGTGACTTGTCCTAATGATTATCCAACCTAGTTCATTTATTTCATATAAAGTCCTAATCCCGAGCAGGCAGGAGATTTTAGCTTACCTCAATATAGTCACCAGATGGCTTTTATTTTCTATGTAATTCCTGCTTTCTCTCTCTCTCTCTCTCTCTCTCTCTCTCTCTCTCTCTCTCTCTCTCTATCTTTTTAGAATTTTTTAAAAGATTGTATTTATTTATTTGGCAGAGGAACATAGCTAGGGAGCGAACACAAGCAGGGGGAGTGAGAGAGGGAGAAGCAGGTTCTCCGCTGAGTAGGGAGCCCCATGCGGGGCAAGATCCTGGAACTCCGGGATCATGACCTGAGTCGAAGGAAGAGGCTTAACGACTGAGCCAACCAGGCACCCAATTCCTGCTTTCCCTTGACTTCATCTCTCTTTTTTTTTTTTTTTTTTAAGATTTTATTTATTTATTTGACAGAGAGAGAGATCACAAGTAAGCAGAGAGAGGAGGAAGCAGGCTCCCTGCCGAGCAGAGAGCCCGATGCGGGCCTGGATCCCAGGACCCTGAGATCATGACCTGAGCTGAAGGCAGAGGCTTTAACCCACTGAGCCACCCAGGCGCCCTTGACTTCATATCTCTTGTTTTATATCTGCTTCAAAAGATATTATAAAATTATGTTTAATTTTTTATCAAGCAAATTAGACTCTGTAGTGTGTGAATTATTTTCTATTCTTTTCTTTCGAATGCTTGGTAGGTCTAACAGGTTTCTGATTCCTTCAGTCAGTGAGGTGGAAGTGACACTACATAACTTCCAAGGCTAGGTCACGAGAAGTGTTAAAGCTCCCACTTTCTTTGCTAAGACACTAACTTTGAGACCCCTGACTGCCACACAGAGAGAATTGGCCTGATGTTGCTCTACTTCAAGAAAGCCCAGGCAATAAGGAGAGGCCTCGTGAAAGTGTTCCAACTGAGAGCCCTGTTGATGTCACAGCTGACAAAGAGCATCTACCAGCAGACAAATGAGAAATGACATCTCCAAATGATTCCAGCCCTTGAGTCACCCCTAGCCATCACGTCTTCTCAACTGAGGCCCCAGAGCATGAGCAGAAACAAGCTATTTGAACTATGCCTTGTCCAAATTCCTGATCAACAGACTCTATGAGCATAATAAATTGTTTATCTTAATAGTCAGTACAACAACAGGTTTTTGGCAAAATGTTGGCTGATCTGGCTAATTTCTAAAATTTACAAACTCCTCCAGTCTCTTTAGTTTATCAACCCAATTTTCCCCTATACATCTGTTACGTGTTGAGGTGTGTCCCCTCAAATTTCATATGAAGTCCTAGCTCCAGTAACTCAGAATAGTACCTCAATGTCTCATTTGGTAACAAAGTTTATACAGAGGTAATCAAGTTAAAACCAGGTTATTAGAATTGGCCCTAATCCAATATGACTGGTATTCTTATAAAAGGGGGTAAATTTGGAGACAAGCAGGCATACACGGAGAAAGACATGAGATCATAACGATGGCCATCTATCAGCCAAGGAGGGAATCCTAGAAAAGACCCTTCCCTCACAGCCTTCAGAACACCTTGATTTCTGACTTCTAGCTTTCAGAATGGTAAAACAATAAATTTCTGTTGTGTAAGCCACCCAGTCTGTGGTGCTTTGTTATGGGATCCCTAAAAAACAAAACAGCATCCAAACTAGAGTCAGTAGCCAGGGAGAATCCCCTCAGTCCAGGATAGATGCAAGACTTCATAGAGTCCCATAATCTGTTCTTGGAAGTGTCCTGATAGGAGTATCACCGACAGTAGTCCCATATGGTCTGCTGGTAGATGCTCTTTGTCAGCTGTGACATCAACAGGGCTATCAGTTGGAACACTTTCACGAGGCCTCTCCTTATTGCCTGGGCTTCCTCAAAATATGGCAACCTCAGGGCAATCCTCTTTGTAATGGTAAGGATATTACCATGCCCCCAAAGCAGCCATTCCATCCTTAACCAACTCTGTTAATAATTTATTTGGTAAGCCAAAATCATCTTGGGATCAGGCAGATTGAATTTAATCTACTTTATAGAATAGTCCTTATAGACTTGTCCTTTACGTATTCTCAGACAGCTGTCCATCTTACTTGAGTATATTCTTCAACAAAAAACACATACTCTGGGCACCTGGATGGCCCAGTCCTTAAGTGGCTGTCTTCTGCTCAGGTCATGATCACTGAGTTCCCAGATTGAGCCCTGCATCAGGCTCCCTGCTCAGTGGGAATCCTTCTTCTCCCTCTCTCACTCCCCTTGCTTGTGTTCCCCCTCTAGCTATGTTTCTGTCAAATAAATAAATAAAATCTTTAAAAAACAAACAAACAAACAAACAAACAAACACATACTCAGTCTCTTACAGACATTCGTTATGTGATATGATCCCATGTCCCTTCACCACCATGATTATTCTCCTCTGAATTTAAGTCCATATGCCAAAACAAGAAAGAAATATTTTATAATAAAAACCATCTGGTAATACCACAGATTACCTTAAATGGCAGTGAGTTTACTATCACTGACAGAAGTGTTTTGAAGATTCACTCAGAATTATTATAGAGAGATAACTAAATCAGAGGAGATAGTAGACTGGCTGTATGCAGGGATATTTTTCAATTTTAGGTTTTTATAGCATATTAGGCACCTAAGATTCTGTTATATTCCCTCAGAAACCATAAGATATCCAGAAAAAAATGAGGAATTCTTTTCCAATCTTGAAATGGGAATGGCCTTTATAAGCATGGTCCCAAATACCAAAGCCATAAAAGAAAACTGTTAAGTTTCACTTCATTAAATTCTAAATCCCTGAATAGCAGTAAATAAATAAACAAAACAAAACCACTGGCAACAGAAAATTATTTCTTATAAAATGTACAAAAATGAATAAAAATGACAAGCATGAAAAAAACGCTTAATTTCATTCATAACTTTAAAAATGGAAATGAGGGGCACCTGGGTGGTTCAGTTGGCTGAGCACCCAACTCTTGATTTGGGCTCAAGTCATGATCTCAGGGTCCTAGAATCAAGCCCTCCACTTCAGACTCTGTGCTTGAGGATTCTCTCTCCTCCTTCTGCTCCTTCCTCTGACTATACACATGTGTGCCCTCTCTCTCTCTCACTCTAAAATAAATAAATCTTTTTTAAAACAGAAATGAGAGTAAGGAAATTGTACAGTCTGCTTATCAGATTAGCATTCTTTTTTATTTTTTTAAAAGACTTATTTATTTATTCTAGAGAGAGAAAGCAAGCATCAGTGGGAGGGGCAGTGGGAGGAGAGACACTCTCAAGCGGACTCCATGCAGAGCAGAGCTCAACGTGGAGCTTGATCTCTGGACCCAGAGATCACAATCTGAGCTGAAACCAAGAGTGGGATGCTCAACCCACTGTGTCACCCAGATGCCCCTAGCATTCCTTTTTAAAATAAAACCCAGTGTTATTATGAATTACAGGAAAAAGAGCTTCCAGATAAGATCCCAGTCCTGCCAACACTTTGTTAAATTCTAAGCAGAAGACCCAGTAGTGCCACGCTGTACCAGACTTTGGACTCACAGAGCTGTAATATTTAGAAATGGGTGTTCTTTAAGCCACTAAATTCATGGTAACTTTGAATGGCAGCACTAGAAAACTAATACACCCACCAAGTATCAAAAGTCTATAAACAGACCTATACACATTGCAAAAGTTACCCTGAAGTGCTGAAGGCTGTCCTTTTAAATAAGTTGTGTAGGATCCATTAGATTTCTCTATTTGGAAAAAGTATGTCAAGACCACTATTTCACACCATATACAAAATGAGTCCCAGATGGATTGTAGATTGAAAGAGGGGAGGCAAGGGTAAGTTTTCAAAGAAAAACATGGGAGATAAATTTTGTAAGCTTTTTTCCCAGCTTTACCAAGGTACGAGTGACAAATAAAACTTGTATAGGTTTAGGTTGCACAATGTGTTTTTTTAAAAGTGTATGATGTAATGACTTAATATCCATATACATTGTGAACTAACATAATCAAGTTAATTAACACATCCATCACCTCACATAGTTACCATTTGGGTGCACATATGGTGAGACACGTAAGATCTATTCTCAGCAAAATCCAAATATACAGTACAGTACTATTAAGCATAGTCAAAACACTGTGCAACTGATCCCCAGAATCTACTCATCTTATAATTGAAAATTTGCCCAAGAGCTCCCCATTTCCCCACTCCACCATCTTCTGGCAACCACCATTCTATGGATTCAACTTTTTTAGATTCTACATCTAAGTGCAATCATGCAGTATTTGTCTTACTCTGTCTGACTTATTTGACTCAGCACAATGCCCTCGAGGCTCATCCTTGCTCTTGTAAATGGTAGGATTTCCTTCATTTTTGGCTGAATAATATTCCATTGTGTGTGTATATATATATTCTTTATCCATTAATTTATAGATGGACACTTTTGTTTCCAGATCTTGACCATTATGAATAATGTTGCAGCGGAGCATGGGAGTGCAGATACCTCTTCAAGATACTTATTTTGGTTCCTTCAGGTATATACTCAGAAGCAGTATATCCATCATATGGAAGTTCTATTTTTAATTTTTTAAATATTTTATTTATTTATTTTACAGAGAGAGAGAGATCACAAGTAGTCAGAGAGAGAGGAGAAAGTAGGCTCCCTGCTGACCAGAGAGCCCGATGCAGGCCTTGATCCCAGGACCCTGAGATCACGACCTGAGCCAAAGGAAGAGGCTTTAACCCACTGAGCCACCCAGGCGCCCTATTTTTAATTTTTTAAGACCCTCCATACTGTTTTCCATAGTGACAGTGCCAATTTACATCCCCACCAACAGTATACAAGGGTTCCCTTCTCTCCACACCCTTGCTAACACTTATCTCCTTTTTCATAATAATCATCCTAACAGTGTGAGGTCATAGCCCATTGTGGTTTTGATTTTCATTTCCTTGATGATTAGTGATATTGAACTCTTTTCAGTACCTGATGACCATTCATATGTCCTCTTTGGAATTGGAAAAATATCTATTTAGTTCTTTGCCCATTTTTTTAATCTGGTTATTTTGGTTTTTGGTCTTTGTAATCTTGAAAAGATTACAAAAGATTCCTAAAACAGTACAAATTATATATAAAAAAAAGTACAAACTCTAAAGGAAGTTTTTGAAAAAATGGGACTATTACAAAATTAATAACTTTTCTCCATCAAAAGATATTAGTAAAAAAAAACAAAGTAAAAAGACAATCCATGGAGTGGGAAAAGATATTAATAATGAGATATCTGACAAAGGACTAGTATCCAAAATATATTTTTTAAAAACTTCTGTAAATAAGAAAAAGATCAGAAAACTCAATGGAAAAAATAAACAAAAGACCCAAGAAAAAATTTTACAAAAGAGAATATCAAAATGGCCAATACATCTATTAAAATGTGCTAAACTTCATTAGTTGTCTGGGAAATGCAAATAAAACCATAATGATGCTACTACACATCCACCAGAATGGCTAAAATGACAGCAGAGATGTGGAGCAGGTGGAAATTTTATATACTGCTGGTGAGAGAATAAATTGGTATAACTTTAGACATCATTTAGCAATATTTACTAAAACTGAACATAGGCTTAGTCTGTGACCCAGCAGTTACACTCCTAGGTATAAACCCGATAAATATAAACATGTATTTACCCAAAACACAGTCACTAGAATGTTCACAGCACCATGACTGGTAATAAAGCTGATTTCTAAAACCTGGAAATTGGGGCGCCTGGGTGGCTCAGTTGGTTGGGCAACTGCCTTCGGCTCAGGTCATGATCCCAGAGATCTGGGATCGAGTCCCACATCGGGCTCCCTGCTCAGCGGGAAGCCTACTTCTCTCTCTCTCACTCCCCCTGCTTGTGTTCCCTCTCTCGCTGTGTTTCTCTCTGTCAAATAAATAAAATCTTTAAAAAATAAAAAAATAAATAAAATAAAACCTGGAAATTACATTTGTTGGTTTCCAGCTACTGTTTCTCAGCTCCAAAACCACCATTTCTGTACCCTGCTTTGTAATGATGAAACTAGAATTCTGCAAACCACATTTCTATATTGTCAGGTAAATCTATGTATGTTATAAGTTTTGCCAAAGGAGGTGCTAAAGAGAGACTAGTGGGTTGGAAGAGAGGAGAAGGCACTGGATTCCTTCCTGTTGTGCTTCCTGTTTCTGTTAGCATCATCCCAATAATGATCCTTCATTCTGAAATTAACAATTTTTGTAGTTTTCAGTTTTTTAAACTCTCCTAGAACCAGTCTCCTTTTTCCCCTCAAAGGCATCACTACCATCCAGGTCCCTCGAGAGACCCCCTCCTCCAAGGTCCTGATGCACCAGCACCAGTTGACCAGCAATAACTCTTCCAATGTCTTTTTTTTTTAAGTTTGTCTTTAAATTCCAGTTAGTTAACATACAGTATAACATTAGTTTCAGGTGTACAGTATAGCGACTCAACACTTCCATACAATACCTGGTGCTCAACAAGTGCCCTCCTTAATCCCCATCACCTATATAAACCATCCCCTCATTCCCTCCCCTATAGTCACCACCAGACTGTTCTCTTTAGATGCCAGTTCTGCAGAACAACTCCTTCAAACTTCTAACTTCTAATAATCTTAAACTTTCCCTTTGTCCAAGAGCCTTATAGGTGCTTCCTTCAGTTATTATCTTTGCATTGCCTTAATGTTCGTTCCCTTTGACTTTTCAGTCCTCCAGTACCTAACTAATTCTTCATATTAAGTTACCTCTTTTGAAACAACTGATATGTTGATAGCCCATCAACAGTAGAATGGATAAAGTGTAATATATTCTCAAAATGGAATTCTATACAAAAGTGAGAATGATCTACTACTATACCTAATGACGCAGATGAATATCATTAACAAGGATAAGTGAAAGAAGCCAAACACAAAAAATGTGTATAATGATATATTATATTATATAAAATCTAAAAACAATGGACAGTATCTCAAAGTCTGGATAGTAGTTATCTTTGGGAAGATGGTAGGGGTGTTGTTTGGTGGCTTTATTTTTTTTATTTTTTATTTTTTTAGAGATTTTATTTATCTATTTGACAGAGAAAAAGGCCGAGCACAAGCAGGGGGAGCAGCAGAGGGAGAGGGAGAAACAGGCCCCATGTGGGGCTCTGTACCAGGAGCCTGGGATCATGACCTGAGCAGAAGGCAGACCCTTAACGGACTAAGCCCCCCAGGTAACCCTGGTTGGTGGCTTTAGAGCAGGGAAGGGTTTCTGCAGTGCTGGCAATATTCTGTGTCTTGATCTGGGCTTTATGACACAGCAGTGTTCAGTCTGTGATAATTCATTGAGTCTTATAATTTATAATATGATCACTTTTCTGTATGCTTATCATACATCCATAAAATATTTAAACAATAGTGTAGCTATCAGTTGTAAGCTGATGTTTGCAGTCTAGTTGGGATACTGTAACTTCATGCTATAAAAATTTCTTTATATGTCCAAAAAGGTGATAGAATTGAGTAATTTATATTTTTAAAATTAAAATGATTTAAAATTAAAATATTATAAAAAATAGGCACAGTACTTTTTCCTAACAGTCTATTTGCATAATGCTTCACATTTGTTTTTTGTAGTCTTGTCTCATTTCTTTTAGAAACACCATAGAGCACCTTTGGAGTACTCGAGCTTGTTCTATCACCATAGTTTTATAAGGACATGAGTAAACTAGAGATGACTTAAGAAATGAATCCCATATATCTTCTCAAAAACCTGCCAACACTTTAGATCTTCGTTCCTATCTTCCCTTTCAGTGTATATGCCCTATTATCTACTAAAATCTGTAATTGCTTTTTATCTGCTTTAGTTATAGCTATTTTTATTCCTTTCCCACATTCCACCTGCTTGACTATACTTGTTACATCTTCAGTCTCCATGATGCAACTTATACCACTGGGCTGGACTGTTTGTTTTCTGCAGTGACGTCCATGATCTAATTGTAGGCCAACTTTCCCGCAGCATTTCCTGAGCGATCATCCATTCAATATCTTCTCCATCTACATTTCCAAGTCCTGACTCTTCCTGATCTTCCAGGTCTGCCCTCACATAATAAATATCCAGGGGTGCCTGGGTGGCTCAGAGGGTTAGCCTCTGCCTTCAGCTCAGGTCATGATCTCAGGGTCCTGGGATCAAGTCCCACATCAGGCTCTCTGCTCAGCAGGGAGTCTGCTTCCCCCTCTCTCTCTGCCTGCCTCTCTGCCTACCTGTGATCTCTCACTCTCTGGGTCAAATAAATAAATAAATCTTTTTTTTTGAAAAAAGAAATATCCAAAAATATAAATTTCACAAGCTAATATACCTGTAAAATGAGAGCCCAGGTAAAGACACAGAACATTATCAGTACGCCTCATGGGGTAGTTCAAAGTCTAGATGAGAATCTGTTAAACTAATTTATTTATTCTATCAATATTTATAGAATATCTATAATGCCAGTCCTACTTCCAGATGCTGGTGCTACCCTGGAAATCCATAAAACCAAATTTTTAGTCCTGCCTCTGCCATGTTCTAGCTGTTTGATCTTAATTGGATTATGTAATATTTCTAAGCCTCAGTTTCTTTGTATATAAACACTATCAAAGTATTTCAAATGTTTCATAATTAGCTAAGGATAAGACTTCCTGGAAAAATATGAGTTAAGAGGGGAAAGACATAGATGTCCAGAAAGCATAATTGATTGGGCATGTTTCTATTCGTTTTCATAAATCCCATAAAAATGAGTAAAAAAGACTGCCTTCGGCTCAGGTCATGATCCGGTTCCCAGGACTAAGTCCCACATCCGGCTCCCTGCTCAGCGGGAAGCCTGCTTCTCCCTCTCTCACTCCCCCTGCTTGTGTTCCCTCTCTAGCTGTGTCTCTCTCTGTCAAATAAGTTTAAAAAATATTTTTTAAAAAATGAGTAAAAAAGAGAAGAATTAAAAGGAGAATAAGAAAGGAAATTAAAGGAGTATAAGAAAAAACAAAGAATGGACAACAACAAATGAACTATTTCGACAAATTTATGGTAAACTGGAGAAGGGGAAGGGTAGTTCAAGCTAAAATCAGGGCCTAGTCCAAGCCTGCATGTTTGTATATAAGTAGTTAGAAATCTAGGTCCCCATCCCACCTCACTCATTATGGACTAGAAATTGACTCATGAAATCAAAGAACCATATGGGGAATAGAATTCACTTAAAAGAATTAAGCAACAATCTGAATACTGAAAGCTGAGACTGTCAGCCACTTTTTTGTACTCTGCTTTCAGAATAGCAGCCACACATACACACTAACTCCCTCACATTTGTTCCCACTTCCCAATTCATGCATTTAAATATATTCAAAATGTTGCTGACAGGCATATGACAGAGATGTCGTAATATTTGGAAAAATTAACAAAAAGATCTTAGCAAACTTAGACAAAAAGATGAGAATTATTAAATGTAGGAAAAAGTATTATATGAGAAAGAGATGTGGCATAATATGCAAGATAGCTAAATAGTGCAGAACACTTGCAAAGTCATAATATGTTAACACTGAATATTGATGTAGCCCAAAATTATCATGTAGCTACATTGGGGGTGAGGGAAGGAGAGTGGTTGGACATGGGAGTGTGCTAGGTATGATTGATCTTTAAGATACATGCCCACCGGGCCGCCTGGGTGGCTCGGTTGGTTAAGCGACTGCCTTCAGCTCAGGTTATGATCCCAGAGACCCGGGATTGAGCCCTGCACTGAGCCCTGCATCAGGCTCCCTGCTGGGCGGGAAGCCTGCTTCTCCCTCTCTCACTCCCCCTGCTTGTGTTCCCTCTCTAGCTTTGTTTCTCTCTGCCAAATAAATAAAATCTTAAAAAAAAAAAAAAAGATACATGCTCACACTTTCAACATACCTCCTTTACCACAGAGGCTGGGAAGCTAAAAATGGCCATATTTTCCAAATGGCCTTGAAGCTATAGTTCTATAAAATCTAAGTTTTTGGTTTGTTTTTTTTTTTAAGATTTTATATATTTATTTAACAGAGAAAAACACAGCTAGAGAGGGAACACAAGCAGGGGGAGTGAGAGAGGAAGAAGCAGGCTTCCTGTCGAGCAGGGAGCCTGATGCTGGGCTTGATCCTGGGATTCTGGGATCATGAACCGAGCCAAATGCAGACGCTTAACAACTGAGCCTCCCAGGTGCCCCTAAAATTTAAGTTCTGTCATAAGATGCACTTGCTTGAGATTTGGAAGGCCACAGGCCATTTCCTTGCCGCTGTGACTACTGGTAAACAAGGTTGAACAGGTAAGAGGGTTTGTGGGGGACAGACTTCACATTCCGATGTCTATTTAGGACTTTAGGGGTGTGCCAAGCACTCTACCTGGTATGTCATTGAATTCAATAGTCCTGTGGTGGCCTTTGCCTCCCACTCAATTGTTGCCTATCTGAATGCTGAGAACAGTGGCAGTTTCCAGAACTGAACACTGGTACTGGAAGAAAACTAAATCCTAAATGACAAATTGAAAAGCAGCAGCATAAGCACATTATTTAGAAATCTAGAATTCCTTGCCAGGGAAATCAGCTAACAGTGTGGGGCTGAGTAGCCTTGGAGATACATAGAAGTAAATATAATTTGTAAACTATACCGCAGGTATCCTAAAAGCATAAGGCCTTATTCATCTAATACTATTATTGTAAAATTAAAGATAACCTCACTGTAGGGCAGTTTTAAACAGTTTTAAACATATACATATGCCAATTCTCTTCAGTGAAAGTTTTTCCTATATTGGGTTTATAGTATTCATACCACCAAGGGAAGAAATATACTCAAGTATTTCACAGTATGTTTCACCATACATCCCTTCATTGCCCTCTGGAAACAGAAGAATCACTACGTGTTAATACAAGCAGTGTTTTGATGCATTCTTTTTAACCCATATACAAGGAGTCTTATACTTCATCTTCCCCAGATCTCTAAGAACTTTCAGGAAGCTTATGTTTCCATGATCATTTTTGGTTCTGTTTCTAACTGAATTACCATTTTGCATTTGCTAATTCTTGCAGCCTGGATGGGTTCACGTAAGGAGCTTAGCTCCTTTTCTTGCTTTTCTTTATCCTATCCATCCCTTCAACTATACACACACACACACACACACACACACACACACACACACAAAACCACTCACTCGCATACTTTCACAAATGCTTTTGAGAGGAGCTGATGGTCAAAATTTGGAGAAAATAGAGGAAATTTACTTTGGAGAAATATAAGCATTTAAAAAATCAAGTTTTACATTCCTGTTCCTAAAAGCCCTGTGATCTTTTCTACACTTGTCTCCTGCCACACTGTTCAGGCTTCTAAGTCTTCTCTCCCGGGCTTCATCCCTCAGAGGAAGAAAAAAGTCCTATTTTCTTATATAGAAAAATTAAAGTCATGCAACTTTCTCCTTCAAACTTGTCTCAGGGCTTCTCACTACACAGTGTAGGAGTCAGCAGAAACTTTAAAATTACAGCTGTCAGGTTTGAAATGCCCAAATTCCGAGACCCCCCAAAGATGACCACCAGAGTCCAGAGTCAAAGCCAAACAGCAAGGGTCGTTTATTGTGAGTTCAACCCAGACCTCCGCACACTCGTTACCGGTGACACTAAGAGGCCCCGCACAGCAGATTTTACAGCTTTTTATAGATAGGCACAAACAAGTTCAGGACTTTTCACCGTACTTGGACTCTTATTGGCTGTTATTTAAATTTGAACACCAACATGATCTGATTGGTTCCCGCGCTTATTAACCGAAACAACAGAGGGGCACTCCCTCCTGCAACACCCAGCATGAAAGGGGGAAAGGTGAGTCTTTCAATGTAGCCACATTCCTGGAGCCAAATGGCCATTATCTCTTAGGGTCTAGCAAGCGAGTGTACAGAAGCCAGGTGGCTGTTAGAGGTATAAGGCATAATGGTCCTCATTTTATTTTTCACGCTCCTCAGTTAGTCACAGCACATTTTCAGAAGAAAGTCAAAACTTTCCCCAGGGTACATTTCTAGGAAGAGAGGGTTTTTTTTTTGTTTTGTTTTGTTTTGTTTTTTGTTTTTTGTTTTTTAAGATTTTATTTATTTATTTGACAGAGAGAGAGATCACAGGTAGGCAGAGAGGCAGGCAGAGAGAGGGGAGGAAGCAGGCTCCCTGCCAACCTGAGAGCCCAATGTGGGCCTCAATCCCAGGACCCTGAGATCATGACCAGAGCCAAAGGCAGAGGCTTTAACCCACTGAGCCACCCCGGCACCCGAGACACACACTCTTAATTTGATCAGATGGCTTTTAAAATTCCAGATCGTTTTTAAACTCTAGAATGTGTTTCAAGTGAAATGCAATCACTAAAATTTTAATGGATGCTCCTCAAACTTCAGTGTGCAAAACAATCACTTGGAAAGCTAGCTAAACCACATGGAAAGCTAGCTAAATCCCCAGAGATTCAGAGCCAGTCAGTCTGAGGTGGGACCAAGGAATTTGCTTTTCTAATAAACCCCCAAACAATGCTAATTCTGCTGGTCCAGGGACCATGCTTCAAATAGAATACCTCTATAAATCTTAATTATTTATTAGATATTTGTGAAAAGATGAAAGAAAATAAAGAGACCTCGGCAAGCAAAAAGGGAAATAAAAAGTAATGTGTAGTTGGCATTCATATAGGAAATAAAACAGTGTAATGACTACTTCAAAGGAAAGAATCCTTCCAAAACATAGGCCACATCTACTCAACAGTATAAAAACATTTGGAGAGGAAATTAATTGGTACATATGGTTGTGGGTGTTCGTTTCTAACCATACTAAACATTCCATCAAAGCTTTTCTTTCACTTGTTTGGTTAAGTAATTCCAATGAGATGATGCCATGTAAGAACTTCCTATTTGGAGTCAGAAATCTACTCAGACAAAGGGATCTCTTCTGCCTATCTCTAATACCTTCTTTAGCAACTCCACCTAGACCAGTAATAAAACTGAGGTAAGTGTTAGGAGTAAGGGAGAACTGTTTGGGACAAACAATATAATTCAATTTGTAAATATCTTTACCTTTGAAATGGAAATCTGAGACAATCATTTTTAAAATGTAAGCTCCCCAATAGCAGAAGGAAATCCTTATCCATCCTTCAAACTTCATCTCAAATTGCATTCCTTCATAAATTCTTTACTGATCAACATGCTGTGAGCTCCAAATCCTTATCTCATGTTCAGATCTCTTAAAACACTATTTCTATATTCTTTTTTTTTTTTAAGATTTTATTTATTTGACAGAGAGAAACACAGCCAGAGAGGGAACACAAGCAGGGGGAGTGAGAGAGGGAGAAGCAGGCTTCCTTCTGAGCAGGGAGCCCGATGAGGGACTCGATCCCGGGTCTCCAGGATCATGACCTGAGCCTAAGGCAGTCGCTTAACCAACTGAGCCACCCAGGCACCCCTATTTCTATATTCTGAGTTGCAAATGTTTTTTGTTGCATTAGTGTAGGCCCAATAACACAGTGGGCTAAACAGAGAATGTGTAATATAAATATTTGAATTCTGATGCATAAGTATATAGGAATAAGTATAAGGAAATTATGTGGTAACTTAGGGTCAAGGGAGAGTAGCCAAGCAAGAACAAAGTTGAAAAGGATTCTCCTCCCCATGGCTGGGGTTCACCTCAATGGAGAAGATATGGTTTAGCCCACTGGGTAAAAAGAGTTCACTGGTTTGCTCTAGCTGGAGCTAATTGGGGTCATGGAGAGCAGGAGGCATTTCTTCAGAGTATGGATTGATGATAACTGATCTGCGGCCAGAGGTGTACAAGGGATGGGGACCCTGGGAGCAGGCAGACCACATGGGCTGGAAGAGGGAGTAATGGCTCCCACATTGAAAATCCTCCTGACTCTTGGCAATCCATATGCAGGCCCAACAGGGAATTAGAGCACTGATGTGGGCAGGAAGCCTTCAGGAGACCAGTCTCTATGTCCAGGACGGGACTGCTATGGAAATCTTATTGCTAGGCTAGGCTGAAACTGCAAGATTACCAACTGATTACACATTCCTGGCATGTCGATAAAGCAGAGCTCCACCAGACATCCTCATGCACCCCACCAGCTGGAAACAGCAGGACACACACTTCAAGCAGCCTCTGTTGAGAAAGTTGGCATCATGCTTACTGTAAAAAGGGTAAGTATTTGGAAGAATTCTGTCCATGTCGAAGAACATATACTAAAGAACAAATTTGGAGATAAGAGGCAATGAGTTGATAATTGACACATTTGTATAATTCTTAGATTGTTGGTTCTTTTAAGATTAAGAACTGTGTTTCACCTTAGTAGTCTCTGTGTTGCTAGTTTTTATAATGAATTATGCCTTAGTAAATATTAAGAATTTCCAGCTGCCTTTTTTTTCTTTTTCTTTTTTTGCAGAAGTTCACAAGGTGATCCTAAAATTCATATGGAAATGTGAGGAACCCAGAATAGCCCAAACACTCTTGGGGCAAGAAAAAAAAGTTGAAGGACTCATCTTTCCTGATTTCACAACTTATCACAAAGCTACAGTAATCAAGACAATGTGGGGCTAGCATAACAACAGAAATATAGACCAGTGGAAATGAATTGAGACCCCAAAAATATACCATGAAATTTGTGATCAATTGATTCTTGACATAGGTACCAAAACCATTCAATAGAGAAGGAATATATTTTCAATACATGCCACTGTGACAACTGAATATCCACATGCAAAAGAATGAATTTGGGCCCCTATCTCACATCATATACAAAAAATTCACCTTAAATTGGTCATAGATCTAGACATTAGAATCAAAATTACAAAACTCTTAGAAGAAAATAAAGGAGTAAATCTTCATAACTTTGGATGAATCTATGGGTTTTTCAGCTATGACAACAAAAGTACAAGTGACAAAATAAAAAATAGGTATATTGGATTGCATCAAGACTCAAAACCTATGTGTTTCAAGGACATCATCAAGAAAGTAAAGAACTGCTTACCAAATGGGAAAAAGTATTTGCAAATCATGTATCTGATAAAGGACTTGTATCCAGAATATATGAAGAATTTTATAAATAAACAACATAAATAACCTAATATTAAAACTAGGCATGGACTTGAATAAATATTTCTCCAAAGAAGATACACGAATGGCCAGTAGACATGAAAAGAAGCTCAATATCACAGTCATTAGGGAAATGCACATCAAAACCACAATGATTTACTACCTCATACCTACTAGGATAGCAGTAATCAAAAAGACACTAATAAGTATTGGGGAATATGTGGAGAAATTGGAACTCTCATGTATTGGTGAGGCTATAAAATGGTATAGTCACTTGAAAAATAGTCTCATAGTTTCTCAAATGTTAAACACAGAGTTACCATATGACCATGAATTCCATTCCTAGGCATATACAAGAAAAATAAAAATATACATCCATGTAAAAACTTGGCAGCATATTTACATAGCCAAAAAGTAAAACAACTCAAATGTCCACTAACTGATGAATGACAACCAACTATGCTTTATCTGTATAATGGAACACTTAATATACTGTGATTAAAAGGAAAGAAGAATTGATATATAGTGAACATGGATGAACCTTAAATACATTTTCTCTTTTTTTAAAGATTTTATTTATTTATTTGACAGAGATCACAAGTAGGCAGAGAGGCAGGCAGAGAGAGAGGACAAAGCAGGCTCACCGCTGAGCAGAGAGCCCGACGCAGGCCTCCATCCCAGGACCCTAAGATCACGACCTGAGGCGAAGGCAGAGGCTTCAACCCACCGAGCCATCCAGGCACCTTAAATACATTATTCTAAATGAAAGAAGTCACACAAAAAGGACTTCATATGACTCTATTTATATCAAATGTTCAGAATAAAACAGTGCATAGAAAAAGAGAGTCAATTAGTCATTTTCAGGAGCTGGAGGGGAAAGGAGAATAGGGTATGGTAATGGATATGGGGAGGAGAGATGAAAATGTTCTAGGGTTAGGTAGTAATGATATATTCACAACATAGTACACATGCTAAAAACCATGGGATAACACACTTTAGAGTGAACTTTGATGTGTGAATTATGTCTCAATAAAGCTGCTATTTATTTTCAGAGCTAACATTTCAATATTTACTTCCATTTTCTTCTTTCCTTTCCAAGTATAGTTACAGTCAAAGAACTGTCCTGACGAAACATGAGAGACTTTGGACTCAGAAACAAACTGAGGGTCTTGGAGGGGAGACAGTGGGAGGATGGGAGAGCCTGGTGTTGGGTGTTGAGGTCACGTATTGCAGGGAGCACTGGGTGTGGGGCATAAACAATGAATCTTGGAACATTGAAAAAATGAAAAAAGAAAAAGAAAAAAAAGAACCTGTCCTAAAAACCTGAAATTTCTCTTTATTTTCTTGGAACAATGAGGATATATATAAAATTGCAATGTAACTATCAGTCACTTCAAGTTTCAAACATTCTTATTAAGGTATCTAATTGCAGTTATTAGTTGTCATTAATTTTGAAAACTCATGAAAACCACTGAGACAGTGGAGAGACTATGGGGCTTAATAACCAATGGAAGAGAAGACTTGAACAAGCCACCTACTCTCTCTTGGGGTTTCCATTTGCTCACCTGTGAAATAGGGAAGTTGAGACAGATGACCTCCAGCATCTACATGTCGCCCTAGAAAATTAACTTCAGAATTAAATGTTCAAAGACCTTTAATGTTTATGAATTAAATAAATAGTAATAAGGATTATTGTCTAACCCAAAAAAAACTTAAATATAGGTAGAATTATATATTATGCTTTTCTTTTTCTCCTGATGAAGCTTGAATCTCTTTATCACTAGGCTAAAATACATAATTCTAACCCTGTGTGAATGTGTATTATATTATTACATTTGAATTTTTATGTATTCTTTGAAAGAATCTTTATCCACTTAACATCTTGAGCCTTCTGATTTCTATATACACTTATGCATACTTTGAATACATAGATTTCATTTTTCTCTGTGTAAAGTTAAAATACAGGCAGCTAAAAAAAGCATGAGCTATTTCCGCCAGCCCTCTCCTGGGACTTTGTTCCCAAGTTAGGCAGTTATTTAAAACTGAGCAATTGTACTGTCTTTTTTTCTAATGGTTACCATTTCAAAAAACTCACAGCACTTAAAAAAAAAAAAAAAAAAAACAGAAAATAAAGCAAACCTCCTTCAACTGGCCTGTGTACTCCATTGAAACACAGTAGATACTCTCCTATCTATCTATATTTGGATTTAAGTATATATTTAGACTTTTTATCCTAGGGAACTGAGTCCTCTGCACTCTAAAAGCACATGATCCTCTATTAGTCATATTAGAAAACATTTTTTCTCTTCCTCCTTCGAAAAAAAGGATAAAGGCTAAGAAAAAAATAATTGATCAAGAACAGAAAGGGAATATAACCAGAAAGAGAAAACGATGGCAAATCAAATTTCTTGAGTCCTATGTCCATCTGCTCTCCACAAAACATCACTGCCTACTCACAAAGCCATCCTTGATCACGATGTCAAAATTAACCCTGCCTTCCCATTGCATACCCATGGCCTGTTACTTGAGACTCTTTTTACTGCTTATTTCATATTGCTATGAATTATATTACTTTTAATGTCTGTTTCCATCAGAACTGTATTTCCTTGTATAATGTGTCAGAATACCAGTAAGTCACATCAAATAGAAACCTACTCATTTCCCAATTTAAATCCTCCAAATTTCCCTAAAATAGAGAAAGATAGCTACTCTGTATTTATATTCCTTGAAAAGCTCCTTGTACCATGATTTCATGAAGGGAGTTCTCAACACAGGTGGTTGAATTAAATTCACCAGTGAGATTATCAGTTAAACCAAATGAAATTGCCATTTTCTTAGCTCAAAATTTAGTAAGAATTCTTTATCCTAGCCCAAATGAATTTCAGAAACCCACTGTTCAGTATAGCTTTCTCTCTTCCTGGAGGTGGGTTTACCTATCAGAAGCTTCACATTCAAGTGATTTTGTCAACATTTCATGTGGATCAATTTAATAATTTTCACCAAAGAGTTTTAAATCTATAGAAGTATATTCATTATAAAAGTGCTGTTTGAAATTTCCCCTATCTCTTACAGATTCGACATTTAAAAATGTAACAGGGCAGGGTGCATGGGTGGTGCTTCACATAGAATCTGCTAAGGATTCTCCCTCCCTGTCCATCACCCCTCCTGCTCATTCTCTCTCTCTCAAATAAATAAACAAGTCTTAAAAAAAAAGTGTGGGGCGCCTGGGTGGCTCAGTTGGTTAAGCGACTGCCTTCTGCTCAGATCATGATCCCAGAGCCCAGGGATCAAGCCCCGCATTGGGTTCCCTGCTCGGCGGGAGGCCTGCTTCTCCCTCTCTCACTCCCCCCTGCTTGTGTTCCCTCTCTAGCTGTGTTTCTCTCTGTCAAATAAATAAATAAAACCTTTTTTTAAAAAAAAAAAAGTGTAGCAGGGCAATAGGGCCAGTTACTTGTGAATGAAATAAAAGGTGGAGCCATGGTTCTTAGTCTTTTGGAGCAATGGCTCTTAGTCAATGGTTCTTACTTTTGAAAATATGGACATACTTCCCAGAAAAAGACACACACACACACACACACACACACACACACACACACACCATTTTGCATATAGTTTCAGCAGGTTAATAGATCTTTCTGTCCCCACAAAGCCATCAATTAATAACTCCTATTCTAGAGAACTGCACTCAAAAGATTAAGAATGTGTTGGGTAATTGTCCAGTAATTCCAGTCATTTCCAAATTTTAGAACCAGAGGAAAAAAGGAATCTGTTTTGGAATCTACCCAGTCCACAAATTACCAGACAGTTACTACTCTTTGCCTGTATAAATACAACTAAAGTGGAAGATCATATAACATCCTGTCCAAACTGAGACTTCTGAGGGTGAAAGGAGCATTAATAATTACACTAAGACAACAAAAACATGATCTATTAAAACATATTATCATTAAATATTAAATATATCAGACTTTTATTGTCCAGATGACCATCTCATTTTTTCCATTTTCCACAAAGAACTAATGTCCACCACCATAAAAAATGACCAAATTTATGGCTTTTTCTTCCTTTTCTATTTTAATTGGAGGAAGTTATATCTACAGGACTCAGTCTCTCCACCAGTAAATCCACAGATGCAATAGATGATCTGTTAAGGTTTTTAATTGATTAAAAGTCACTAATAGCTTACAATCTACCAAAATCTAATTTTGAAGCATAAATTGTTAACATGTATTATTATCGATGACCATGTAACTAATGTGTATATTTACTATATGCCAAGCACTATGCTAAGCACATCATATATTTTCCTCATGTAATTATCACAAAGAGGCACATATCTTAGTCCCACTGTACAGACAAGGAAAACAGAGCTTAGACCCTTGACTGAGGTTACACTACTATTGAACAACAGAATTAAGATCAAAACCTCGTCTGACTGCACTGCCTAGGCTCTTCACTGCTAAATTAAGTTAGTGAGTTTACCAAGTAATGTCCCTTCTTTAAACTTAGCTGTTATTCTACCAGTACCCCGACATAAAAAATGATACTTCCAAAGTGTCTCTTTCACAATTGCTTAATTGCTTATTATCACAGTAAATCATAAAAGCCACTCTCTTGGTTAGATGGGGAGAATATAGTATATTCAATTACTGTTAGTACATATGAAAAATATCAAGTCTGTTGAGACCAATTATCTAAAAAAGTTAATTCATAATAGACTACATTCTTGAATATGAAATAGCTGCAATTCTGAGGGATATGACTCCATCTGAAAGGATTTTTAAAATGACAACCTAGAAATTACATTCTATATTTTTATATGTGGTACTTAAAGCCAAGTCATATAGAATTTTTTTAAAATCTTAAAATATAATTTAAATGTGAAATTGTCAGTTGCTTTCAGTATTGAGAAGCTACATTAGCACAACATATGGCTTAATGCCACTTTAAAGACCCCACTTTATATTACTTAAATACTACCTTAGAGTTAGTCATAGGCCTTAGTGGATTTTTTAAACCTAATGATAGGTTTAAATGTCTTAATGTGAAACTTAATATTGTAAGTTAATATGCAAGATTGTGATGCAGATGTTCCTGGAGATATATGGAAACAACAAGCAAAATTTGGAAAAGGACATTGCATTAAATAACAAAAATGAATCACTTCACCAACTCTTAAATAAAATTGCTGAGGACTATGCCATTTTATATGCTCAGGAATATAAAATAATTATACAGTTAACAAACATAAACCATAGGGTATCTGCCTACAATTGCCCTCCTGTCCTTACATGAATCAGCCAATATAGGTCTGGGACAAGGCAGAACAAAGATTTTTTTTCGGAATAGAAATCTTTGAAGAGCTTGGGGATGTCCCACTAACTTATTCTGACATTTTCTCAGCTCCAAAATATTTATTCTTAGTTGTATAAATGCTTTGTATTCTCTATGAGATTTTAAGAACTCAACAACATGGAAGATCTCTTAAGCAATGTGTGATGCTAGCAAAATAACAAAAATAACAATAGTATCAGAAGTTGTAAATATTAAATTAGTCTGTATTCTTACGATCATTTAAAAAATACCTTAGAAAAGACTTAGGTGTTTTGTGCCTTTCATTGAGAAAATAACTTAAGGTCAGGCAAATCTTAATACTATTATAAATTATAACCAATTTATTTTCCTTCTACAATTATGCTGAGTAGTATAAACTTTCCCTGGGAGGTTACTGGATGTATACCAAATCACATAATTAAAGCTAAAAATAGTACATTTGTGCAAAATGTATCTAATAGAAATCCAAAGCTGGAGATAAATTGACTTGTAAATTGTATCAAAAAATAGGTCCAAAATCAAAGACATCTTTAAACACAGGCCAGAATCACCATTAAATCAAAGCAAAACTTGAAGGTTGTTATAGCACTACTATCCAGAAACTTAAAACCATCTGGGTACAGGAAAAATAGAGGGAGTTTTCTTCAAAACCACCCACACAGTGGCTGTCTTCCTCCTCGCAGGTCTGTCCATGGAGACCAGCTTCCTGCTCAAGCATGAGGAGCACACAGTGCATATGGAAAATTGTGGAGTCAGCCAAACTCCCACCCACCTCAGTTCCTATCCTCAGCAGCTCCCTGACAACCCACAAAAACCAATCAGTTCAATGTGATGGCAAGATGAAAGCCAGGACCCACTTCTCCGGTAAATGAAAATCTTTAGGTACATTGCAGACTCAACCAACCCCCACTGCAGATGACTGAAACATGAAGAGTTTTAAAAAGCAAAAGTTGAAAAAGTGCATTTTATTAGAAAAGGACATTTGAGCCATGAAGGAATGGAGTTTTCCTTATTATAAATGGAGGAAGTAGCAAAAGATACTAAAGAAGTACAGTTGATCTTTGAACAACGTGGGTTTAACTGCACAGGCCCACTTATACACAGATTTTTTACAGCATAGTACAATAAATGTATTTTCTCTTATAATTTTCTTAACTTTTTTTCATTACATCAATGTCATTTCATAACATTTCATTTCATTTCATAACATTATTGTAAGAACACCGGTATAACACATATAGCATACAAAATATTATCAGTAAGGCCTCCAGTCAACAGTTGGCTATTAGTAGTTAAGTTCTGGGGGACTAAAAATTATATGCAGATTTTTGACTCCACAAGGAATTGGCACCCATAATCCCTTCATTGTCCAAGGGTCAACTGTAGCCACACAAAAAAAACTAATATGAGAAATGAAATCCCTTTCAAAGGCAATTAGGACAGTAAGAAAATAAATTGAGTGATGTGAACAAAAATTAAAATCCTGCCTCTCCAGAATCATTAGTGAATGAATTAAGGTATGCAGAGTTTTCAGAGAAGTATATCCTTCATACACATTTAAAACAAATTTAACCATCTAGGGGTGCCTGGGTGGCTCAGTCAGTTGAGTGCCCAACTCTTAATTTTGGCTCAGGTCGTGATCTCAGGGTCATGAGATTGAGACCGATGTTGGGGCCCAGTGTGGAGCCTGCTTAATATTCTCTCTAACTGGGCCCCTGCCCATTACCAGCCACCTCCCACCCCATGAATGCACTTTCTCTCTTCAAACAAACAAACAAACAAACAAAAACCATCTTGAATGCAAATATTTCTAAAATTTATTGTGCATTACCTTAACTTCTTTTTTTTTTAATATTTTATTTATTTATTTGACAGAGAGAGGTCACAAGCAGGCAGAGAGGCAGGCAGAGAGTGAGGAGGAAGCAGGCTCCTTGCTGAGCAGAGAGCCTGATGCCAGCCTCGATCCCAGGACCCTGAGATCATGACCTGAGCCAAAAGCAGAGGCTTTAACCCACTGAACCACCCAGGCGCCCATGTACATTACCTTAATTTCTTAAATGGGGTCATTCTGAAAGGTTTATGATAAGAAACATTTGTGCAATGATTTAGAAACTCCAATCTGAGATCAGGTGGTAGGCTGACTCATAAGAATCACTTCCGCCACCTTGTGAAAATACACAGAGAAGATTCTGATTTTCTAGGGCAGGAGTAAAGTCCAGAAATATGTGCCTTTTAAAAACTTTCTCAGGTGATTCTAATTCATAGCCAGTTTCATGAACAGAGTGTAAAAGGAATAACACTTACTTATTAGTATTCAGTTGCCTTTATTTCTAATAGTTGTTCATATACTCAATACACCTTGATTGGGCATTAATATGTCCTAATATTGAGCACCTAAAATGGACTTTGGTACATAAAGATGAATAAAACATGGTCCGTCAAAGAGTTCATATTCAAATAGGGGAGCCAAATACATAATTATAGTACCATGAGGCAATCCAATAACAGGATGACTTAAAAATCAACCACCAGAGAGTGAAAGACCAGTTAGCTTAGCCAGGGCTTCCTGGAAGAGATGGCATCTGAGGTGAATACTAAAGGGTGAGATATTAGCCAAGTGAATCTGGAGTGAGATGAGAAGGGGGAAGGGGGCAATGTGCCAAATCGGCTCCTAATTAGTATCAGGAATTGATGGTAAAAAGCAGGAAAGGAGTGGGTAAGAGTTCAAAGTTCATCTTGCAGACAGTTGAAAACTGTTACAACATAAAGTCAAGAGTGTCACCATCAAACTTGTATTTCAATCAGATGTCTCTGGCTGGATAAGCTGTATATAAATTTAAGAAGGAAAAGATGGGGTGCCTGGGTGGCTCAGTTGGATAAGAAGGAAAAGAAATGGAAG
This sequence comes from Spilogale gracilis, assembly GCA_004023965.1. Taxonomy (NCBI): domain Eukaryota; kingdom Metazoa; phylum Chordata; class Mammalia; order Carnivora; family Mephitidae; genus Spilogale; species Spilogale gracilis. Next base: position 66,083 of record PITA01002717.1, on the reverse strand, counting down.
GAGAAAAGAGGATTTAGGTAATCAGTGGAAGAATTCCAAGCACAGGATATGATATTGAAGGTCTGTGAAAACTAGTATGGAAAATGGAATACAAATTTGAGGAAAATAGAGACAAAAAGACAAGGTGATTGATTAGATGAGGATGGCAGGTGGGGAGGTTGGATAAGGAGTGAGAAAGAGAAAAACAGAGTCAAGAATAAATCCACCCACTAGTAAGGCAAGGAACTAATCCTTTCTAAAAGTCATTAATAAAATGTGGAGCATAGGGGCACCTGGGTGGTCCAGTAAAGTTAGGCAGCCAGTTCTTGATTTCAGCTCAAGTCATGATCTCAGGATCCTGGGATCAAGCCCCATGCTGGGCTCCCCGCTGAACTGGGAGTCTGCTTGGGATTCTAGCTTCTCCTTCTGCCCCTCCCCCTACTTGTACACTCTTTCTCTCTCTCTCTCTCTTTCAAATAAATAATTCTTTAAAAAATATAAAATAAAAATATGGAGTCTAGATGGCCTTTAAGAGAACTTCTATTCTGAAAGTCTATGAATCATTATAATATAGATTATTGCATTACTCGAAGTCCTCAAAGGTCTTAAAGTTGACCTTACACTAAGTGACTCCTGGATTTTTTCTTTTAAGATCTTTTTTAATCTGCCAGAGAGAGGGAGAGAGAGAACACAAGCTGGGAAAGCAGCAGGCAGGAGAAGCAGGCTCCCTGCCCAGCAAGGGCCCTAATGCAGGACTTGATCCTAGGACCCTGGGATTATGACCTGACCTGAAGGCAGATGCTTAACCAACTGAGCCACCCAGGCATCCCACTCCTGGACACTTTAAGTTCATATACCTGCCTTCTAAAATAGTGCTAATTTCTCTCTTGCTGTTAATTTTTCAGCTGTAATCGTAGCTGCTGACAACATGCCTGCCGACAACAGCTCTTCCCTCCGCCAGTTTTCTATTTCATATGTATACCACAGGTATGGAAGTTAGGTAACTAAGTAAACTCCCCCTCATCTAAAATGCATAGCTCTTTATTTGTAACTCCCTACATTTCTTCATTCTACTGCTTTTGCAGAATAATGTCTTGTTAAGGTTTAAGGAATTGAGAATAAAAAAGGTCTCAATATTCTTTGTGCCCTTTTCCCATAAGTGACTCCTTATACAATCACACTGCATATAGAACTTAATACATAGGTATCTTTTCCATCAGGATTATTAAAATTGTGAATAGGTTAGGAATAAACAGACTGAGGACCCAAGCAGCATTTCTTTTTCCCAAGTAGAGGTACTATAATGCTCAAAAGATTTAACAGTTTTTCAGAAGGCCTTTTGCTCAGTTCCTTATTCCCGTGTTCTAGATAGATAACATTATTAAGAGTCATAGATTCAAAACAACAAAACATCATTAGCACAGGAAAAACTACAGATACTCAAGTACAATTTGAGAACTATCAAATAAATAAATAAATAGAGGAAGTCCCTGGTTTTGCACATAATGACTTGCTATAAATCTATGTGAGCATTAAATGTGTACATTTTAGTTTTAAAAATCCACTAGGTCTATACATTTCTTTGGTTGCAATTTCAAAATATAGGTCTAGCAATTTTTATCAACTCTTTACTCTTATCTTCCCTAAAAATTGAACCTCACAGATGAACTGAACAAATTAAAGCTAGCTGATCCAAAACTGTGCCACTAGGGACAAACCTAATGATTTTGGCCTTTGTTCAACTGCAATGAACTTTATGAGGCCTATACATACTCTGACATATGTTGCAACAAAACTTTTGTGTAGCACACTGCCACTTTTTTTTTTTTAAGATTTTGTTTATTTGGGGCACCTGGGTGGCTTAGTTGGTTAAGCAACTGCCTTCAGCTCAGGTCATGATCCCGGAGACTGGGGATCAAGCCCCACATCGGGCTCCCTGCTCAGCGGGAAGCCTGCTTCTCCCTCTCTCACTCCCCCTGCTTGTGTTCCCCCTCTGGCTCTGTTTCTCTCTGTCAAAAAAATAAATAAAATCTTAAAAAAAAAAAGATTTTGTTTATTTATTTGACAAAGAGAGATCACAAGTAGGCAAAGAGGCAGGCAGAGAGAGAGGAGGAAGCAGGCTCCCCACTGAGCAGAGAGCCCAATGTGGACCTTGATCCCAGGACCCTGAGAGCATGACCTGAGCTGAAAGCAGAGGCTTTAACCCACTGAGCCACCCAGGCGCCCCAGACTGCCACTTTTATCTATAAAAATGTTATGTCAGAATTCAATGGAATAGTTAAATTGTCACTTGTTCCAAAAAACACCACACTGGGGCCAAACTAATTTATTGGCCCTCTTCCTCTAATGTCTTAAAAGAATCTTTCTCCAGCTGCTAAACACAATACACATTTTATTTAAAACTGTCAACTAATGATGTGGAAAGTGCAAGTTGGAAAAAGTCTCAGAAATTGTGAGTTAACAGCTGCTTATAATTTGAATATTTAAGAAGGTAAGGAATCACAGAATTTTTTTTTCTTTACTTTTTAATAGATACTATGTCTAATGTGCAGCAGAAACAGAAAGGAGCTAGTTAGTATCCACAGAAGGCCTAAAATTTGCTTGTCTAGAGTCCCCCAAGTCTACTCCCAACTTAAATTCTGTCTTACATGAACTCCAAAAAAGAATTTAGCTACCAGGGGCTCACTGCTTCTTCACTATAACGATTAAAGTTTGGCAAACATCTTTTTTGGTCTTATCTTACTTGATACAAGATGAGAATTTTCCAAAGATATTTTTAATTGGAAACAAAGCAGAGCAAGAGATCTCAAAATGAACATAAATATGGGATGAATTTTACAGAGTAAGCGTTTTATCCCAAACCTAATCAAAATTTAGATATGGCTGAATCAGCTCAGACATTGATTATGTGCCTACTACATACCTGGCACTTGGCAAAGCACAAAGGGTAACAGTGGATCTTCTCGCTAGAAACACATAAACTAAAGAATTACTATAATGTGGCAAATGCTAGAATAGTCAAATAGACATATTATTGGTTTACTAACAGGCTTGGGGGAATATTTCATTTTAAATCTACTAATTTTTACTCTCCCTTCAGTCTTAACAGTATTTATTAGCTAGTTGTGAAGGTCAGTCCCTATTCCTGAAACTTGCCTTCTTTGTCTTTCATACCTAAATCAAAGATGGTAAATACAGGGGACTTGTACCATCGCTCATATTTCCCTTACCGTGGCAGTCATCCTTTGCCAAAAAGTTCGCACAAGGCAGCTTACACAGTATACTAGGCAGTCATTGAGAGTCATTGGCACATGAGATGAAACCCATCTTCTTCCTTTAATGTGGATTTACTTTCATTAGTACCATATTAGAAGATGCTGTTTGAAACTTTAAGCATGGGGTCTGATTTCTTGCCCAGCCAAAAACATATATTCTTTCATTTATGTTAAAGCTTTTTGTGTTCCCTTTGGGCCAACCACTAATTTATTTCCTATGTGAGGAAACTCAAGGTCCAGGCTCATCTGTAGAGCAGAAATAACGATAGATTTCTCATATGCAATGAAAAATCACACACACCTCGTTATTAGCTCTACTCACATAACATTAATACTAATTAGTACATTTTGAGTATGAACTTGAGGGCCAATAATATTAAAACTGAGAATTAGAGAGAATCAGTGTTAGAATTCAGGCAGTCAAGACTCTTAAATTATTTTTTTTAAGATTTTATTTATTTATTTAACAAAGAGAGAGATCACAAGTAGGCAGAGAGGCAGGCAGAGAGAGAGGAGGAAGCAGGCACCCTGCCAAGCAGAGAGCCCGATGCAGGCCTCTATCCCAGGACTCTGAGATCATGACCTGAGCCAAAGGCAGAGGCTTTAACCCACTGAGCCACCCAGGCACCCAAGACTCTTAAATTATTTATTTTATTTATTTTTTTTTTTAAAGATTTTATTTATTTGACAGAGAGAAACACAGCCAGAGAGGGGACACAAGCAGGGGGAGTGAGAGAGGGAGAAGCAGGCTTCCCGCCGAGCAGGGAGTCGGATGTGGGACTCATCCTGGGTCTCCGGGATCATGACCTGAGCCGAAGGCAGTTGCTTAACCAACTGAGCCACCCAGGCGCCCCGGAGACTCTTAAATTATTAACTTGTACCCTCCACCACCTCCATTCCTCCTCTTCTCCAGATCCTTCTAAATGTTCCCAGGCAAGAGCAGCACTCCTCTGAGAAGTCCTTATTTTTTTTATTTTTTAAAAGATTTCATTTACTTATTTGAGAGAGAAAGAATGTTGAGAGAGAGAGCATGAGTGGGGAGGGGGGCACGGAGGGCCAGAGGGAAAGGCAGACTCCCCACTGAGCAGGGAGCCTGATGCAGGACTTGATCCTGGCACTCCAGGATCACCAGGATCATGACCTGAGCTGAAGGCAGTTGCTTAACCAACTGAGACACGCAGGTGCCCCATCCTTAGTTATTTTTTTAAATGTCCTTAGTTTTCTTTATATGCTATTTTAAACATATATTGAGAGTAATAGACTTTTCAGGAAAACACACAGAGGAAAGCAAATATTACAAAACATTAACATCTGACCAAGCTCTCTTGGTCTTCATTGTGCTATTTCTGCAACTTTTCTGAAGGTTTAAAATTTGACAATATAACAAGTTGGAGACCTAATTTTTGTGGAGTAATGTGTCTTAAAATTATAAATGCATTAGAATATAAACAGGACAATTTATATGTTCATGAAAACATTTTTAAAAATTTGAGGAGGGTGCAGAAAATAACCTTAGGTAATTTGAGTGATAAAGGAATATGCAACATAGGAAAATTGTTTTTATCCTTTTGCTTTTGAGAATTAACCTCCTAATAAGCACAGCTTAATCAAGTGGCATAAATGCAAAGGACAGCAACCAAGACACACAGGCTAGATCTGGAGGCAAAGTTATATGGAAATCATAGAATTTTAAAGCAGGAAGAGGTTTTTAAAATTGTCTACTTCAATCTGCTCATTTAACTGATGATGGAATTCAATATCAGGCTTTAAATGAACTGTCCAAATTTTTGCAGTCTAATAGCAGCAAAACTACTCATTTCTTCTGTTTCTCATTTGGAGCCTGTATCATTCTAATTCCTTTATTAGGTGATGAAGCCATCCCAAGACGGCTTATGAAAAAAGAGGGTGAGGGGAGCAGTGTACATTATGGTGATAGATTCATTGGCCAACATGACTGAAAAAGGCATATAAGGGTAGCTTAATTTTTAGAGGAACTGGCTAAAAATGTTCGTCTCTCAGTCATGTATTCCATTAGGTCAGCTTCATTATTAGGCAAAGGTGGTTCTCCTGTAGTTCTGAGTTCATATCATCACACACCACACATCTTGTAGATAAGATTTTGCTTTTCTTATAATACAAAAGTCCCGGAACTAAATTTTATTGACCCTGATCAGCCTGACTTAGTTGTGACGTGCCCATCCTTTAACCAATCTCTATGGTCATGGGAGGAGAAGAAGTCAAATGTATCTGATTTCCCCAGTCCTGGAGTTAGGAAAAAGTCATACTCACTGAAATCACAGACTTGAGAGTGGGAGAGAGTTGGATCAATTAAAAAAAAAAAAAAAGCTGGCATATACTGTTAACACAAGAAGTAGGTACAGATAACAAATGGCAAAATCCAAAAATTCTACAACATCTATCCATAAGCAAAAGTTGAAAAAAAATAAAGGCTAACAGAAGACAAAAATTGCCTTTTAAAAAAATACCCAAAAAAACTATCTTAAGGGGAAAAGAAAGACTAGTCTGTTTTCTTATACTTCAGGAAAAAATAAGGACCAATAGGCAGAGGAGAAAGGGGTACAGATTCAATTCAGCAGACGTGAAGAACTTTCTAACAATTAAAGATATCCAGTAACTGAACAGGTGGCATCATGAAGTAATGCGTTTCCCATAGTTGGAAGCCTTCAAGCAGAAGGAGGGTGACCATCTGTCAGGAATGTTATAGAAGAGATCCCTATACTGGGTGGGAGGTTGCTCTAAACTGACTGTTAGTTTCCTTCCAATTCTAAGAGTCTGAATTATTGAGAATAGCATGAATAAAAGATCCAAACCCATTCAAGAATTAAATTATTCAACAAAAGGTAATAGAACTTTCAGCTGTGAAGTTGAATCAACCAGACTTTGGGTGCTAGCTATCCCACTTTCTAAGGAAAACAGATACAAATCTTCAAAAACTTTTATTTTTAAGTTACAACATTGAAGTTAATTTTATAAGGGAGCACACCACCCTCCCCACCAAAATTGAAAATTTTTCTCTTTCAAATTTGATCAATATGTTTACATAATTCTACTTCTATCAGACTTATTCTCTAATTGAACAAAGCTAACTTTTGTATTACTCTCGTAATCTTCCCAGCTCCTGGAATATAGGATAGCTGGGTGGCTGTGCTGCAATCAAGCTGTACTTTTCCACTCAGCATCATAGTAAATATGTTTACTACATTGATACAAAATCTCTATTGTTAACATCTTAACACCTTGTACATTCAGTTGTGTTGGTATATCATATTTACTCAGCCATTTCCCTGTTGGCATTTAGGCTTCTTTGAACTCTTCTAGTTCTACCCTGAAGATCTTTATACAAACAGCCTTTTCCCCTTTTGAATTGTTTCCTAGGTCTGGGGTTACTGGGCTAAAGGGTATGGATATTTTTATGGCTCTGAATATGTACTACCAAAAGAATGTTAGCAGTTTGTAGTGCTACTAGAAATAACTGAGTTTAACATTTCCTGAAGGCATTGTCCATACTGGGTTTAATTCAACATTTTAAAAATTGCTAACGTATATTAAGTGGTACTTTGTAATTACTTGTTTTTCCTCTACTAGTGAATTGGAATAACATTCTCAACTTTTTTTTTTTTTTTTTTAAGCAAAACAGAACTCTTAATCTGCATTCCTACTGTAAGGAAAGAACTCAGAAGCACATGTAGATATAAAGTCACACCAAAGAAAAGAATAAAGAATGTTAAAGTAACCAAATAAGACCTTAGTTGGAGTCCACTCATGTTAAGCCCCACATTAGCAAATCAAAACTTAATTACATTTCTATATTAGGCTCTCCCAGGAAAGGAAGGCCTACCTCAACCAGTCAGCACTTGCCTGCATAAGACAAGTAGTTACCTAAGCCAGCTCCAAACTTCCTTTGCTCCAATCAGCAAATGCCCAGTATAACTTCCCTGCTCCTCCTCATTTTGGTCTATAAAACCCTCTTGCATTAAACAATTCTTTGGAACTCCTTTCTATCTGCTATACTGGATGTTGCTCAATTCATGAATCACTGAATAAACAAATACAGTCCTTAAAATCTACTCAGTTGAATTTTGTTCTTTAACAACAGCAAGTCTAAAAATTAGTTCCAAGAAGAAGGGCAAATTTCTCCTCTCTGATTCAGAGTGGTCTTTCTGGGAAGGCTAGAGAACATTGAGCAAGCATTGGTTCAACATCTCTCTGATACAGCTTCCTGAAACTGAAGGAATGCTAAAGAAAGTGCAGAGTCTCCAGTAAGTTCCTTCTCCTTTAAATTCACATATATCAATCCAGAAACCATAACTTCTCCTGGGATTTTGGTTCAGATTCCAAACATTTCAAAAATAATTCCCCATATTGGAGGCTCTGCTAAACAGAAAAAAAGCAGATAAAAAATCATATACAAAGCAAAAATTAAAACACAGGAAACATAATAAATTAACATCACAGTAATATAAAAATAATCAAACTGAAAATGAAGTTTCTGCAAATAAGTGCACGTGTTATTTCTAAGATTATATTATTAAATGAGTACAGATCACTCTGATTTGTTCATTTTTCCTCTGGAAAGACGTCCAAAAGAGCGAAAGAACATTAAAAATAAGCTATTAAAGGTGTGAAAGTGGGAGATTAAAAGTTCTTGTTCCCACAGCAACTGCTCAAGACACACATTTGCACTACATAGGCCACTCCTTGGGCATCTGCTTCTTGCCACTTACTAATTCCTGTGAAAATTCAAGGTAAATGCACTAATAAAATCACAACTAAACTACACAAAATTTGAGGCCAACATGTCATAGTTGCCTAGGTAATAGCAAATATATTTGCCACAGGTAATTTCAATAATAGCTTTTTATGTATAATATCAATATTGTGCAGCCCAGTGAAAACAGTCTTCCCCTCCCTTAAGATGTGGTTGAAAGTGTGGTATCTGAATATGTAGGTTATTATTTTGCAGGAAAGGATGTAACCTTTCTTACAAAATGCTACTATTAGATTTTTTTTTAAGACGTGATTCCCTTAATCTCCAGGAAAGACCAAAGTCTTCACGAACAAAAGAATCACCGTTCACCGTTCATGAGAGAACACAGTGAATGACAGAAACTCATTCACTAAATGAAAGGTAGAAAAAACTAAGTAAAGGAAGAAGTTGTGACATCAGTCCTGGATGAGGATCAGGGGATTCTCCCACTCTTTGGTCTAAGTTCTTGGATTTTGCCAGACAAGCAGACTAGAATTTGAAAGAAAATAGAATAAGGGGCAGAATAAGAAAAGAAAAGAAAGAGAATAGAATGGAAGCTTCTTAAGAGTGGGGACCTAGACCTGGGCCTAATACCTTGTGGAGTTCAATAAATACATTTTAAGTGACTTAATATAATTCTTGAAAAAAAAGCCTGAATCTCTGAAAGGCCAGAGAGTATATTCTAGACTAAAGGACTTCTGTAAGACTTGACCCCGAAGTTGAACAAAACTAAGCTCTATATTACTCTTTTTACCTGCCCTGCTATATCTACTCTGTGCTTTCTGAATCCTCATATATATATAAGAAATTTCTCTTCACTCTGTAGCCTGAGTGAAGAGCGCAAAGCTGCTTGACTTATCAAGTTGTCAGACACAAGCTGATAGAGGGGGAACCTCAAAATACATCTTAAGCTCCACAGAGTTAGCTGTACAATACTGATGTTCTGTGTACTACTATATATAATTATAAAGCTTTTTTGTAAAAAATTCAGGCCATTTTTTATAAGAAATACTACTGAGAGCCAAAGCAAAATTTCAAGAATGAGAATGCTGTCATTAGAGCAAAGCAAAGAGGCCCATTAGGGACTGTTTTTGGCTTCCCATGGCGACATTTGTTTCTCATTATATATATCATATGAAATACTTTCCTCTGGGTTTTAAAAGGCTTTTAAGAAAGGAAATAAACCAGATTTCTAATTTGTGATATCCAAAAGCATAGTTTCTAGTTTCTATAGTTCTGGTTACCAAAAAGAGGAACTAGGTCTTTAAAATACGTTTTTTTTTTTTTGGTGGTTTTTTTTTTAAGATTTTATTTATTTGACAGAGAGAAACACAGCCAGAGAGGGAACACAAGCAGGGGAAATGCGAGAGGGAGAAGCAGGCTTTCTGCCCAGCAGGGAGCCTGATGTGGGACTTGATCCCAGGTCTCCGGGATCATGACCTGAGCGGAAGGCAGTTGCTTAATCAACTGAGCCACCCAGGCGCCCCTTTAAAATAAGTTTTTAAGGGATGTCTGGGGTGGCTCAGTCAGTTAAGCATCTGCCTTCGGCTCAAGTCGTGATCCCAGGGTCCTGGGATGCAGCCCAGAGCAGGGAGCCTGCTTCTCCCTCTCACTCTGCCTGCCATTCCCCCTGCTTGCACGCTCTCTTTCGCTGTCAAATAAAAAATAAAAATCTCTAAAAATAAATAAATAGAATATGTCTTTAAGTTTCTATTTTAATTCCTTCTCTGGGCCTGAACACATTTTAATAGATGATCCCAAATAGCTCATTCTTCTCCATACATAGGCATATTAATTTTCCATTGACAAATAGCCTGTTATTTTATCTATACAATAGTCTATAATTTTCTCAAAGAACAGATAAAAGATACACAAAGGCTTTTGTTGTTGTTGTTGTTGTTGTTTTAAATACCCTCCAACGTCCCTTCAAAAATGTGTAGGGTAGTTTAATGTGTGTTTTCTAACACCATCAAGCAGTTAACTCATTTCTGACACTATCTACCTGGAGCTAAGATCACAGATTTCACACCTTAAGAGCTCAGTGCCACAGACTGCCCTCCTTTTGATGCCAGTTGCAGGCCCTGGCTGTTACCTGTGCTTCTGACCGACTGGCTGTAAACTGGAGGTTTCCATGACCTGCTGGAACAGTTCATAGAACTCAGAGAAAGTTTTACTAGTTTATATACCATAAAGGATAATATAAAGGATACAGATGAGCAGCCAGATGTGGAGGTACATAGGACAAGTTCTGTTGGAAGGGGCATTGAGCTTCCATGTTCTGTGCGAGCCACTCCGTTTACATGTTCGTGTGTTCACTGACCCAAAAGCTCTAGGAACCTCTGTCGTTTTAGGCTTCCATAGGGGCTTCATTACAAAGACAAGATTGATTAAATCATTGACCATCCTTGTTTGACTCAACTTCCAAAACCTCTCTACCCTCCTGGAATTCAGGGGGTGGGACTAAAAATTCTTAACCCTCCGGTCACCAGGCTTATTTTCCCATCTTTAGTTGACTAGAGGCGTTCCAAAAGTGTCCTTATTGGCACAACAAAAGATGTTTATCACTCTCCTCCAGTAGGAAATTCCAAGGTTTTAGGAGCTCTGTTCCAACAGGATGAAGACCAAATATATAGTTGACCCTTGAACAACACAGGTTTGAACTGTGCAGGGCCACTGATACTTGGAATTTTTCCAGTACTATTACATATTTTCTTTTCCCTATGATTTTTTTAGAAGCATATTCTTTTCTCTAGTGTACTTTATGGTAAGAATATAGTATATAATACATATAACATACAAAATATGTTAATCAACCATATATACCAGTAAAATTTCCAGTCAACACTAGGCTATTAGTAATTCTCTGAGGAATCAAAAGTTATACATGGATTTTTGATTGTGCAGGTCAGTTCCCTAACTCTTACAACCTTCAACGGTCAACTATATATTTCTTATAAATCACAATATCACAGGTAGTAAGGAAAAGATTTATGAATTAGTTGTATCCCCCTTACCATCCACTGAGACACAGACATATCCCTGCCCATTTATAGAAATATACACAAAGGCAGATACACCATCAAATACTCCCAAGGCTCCAACAACCAACACACACCACAGAAACACTCAACAGAGACAAAGACACAGACCTTCAGAGAGACACCACACAGAAGACAAAAGGAACAAAAGAGACAGAAATGTGTATTACTTGCAAAGGATGGATGGCTACTCAGGACTGTCATCCAGCAGCACACCGAGGCACAGCTCTCTCCCGTGCCAGGAAGAACGGAGGGCACCCCGCTGGGGTCTCTGTATTACACACACACACACCAACACACATGCTCTCCTCTCTCCCTCAAAAACACACTCTCTTATATACACACTCTCACACACTGCTTTTCTAACACTTTCACACACACTCACACAATCTCAAAATCTCAGTCTGTAATGTACATAATCACTCTCACACACTCCAACAGTCTCACACATACAATCTCATACACACTCTCTTCACACACAATCTCTCACATACATACAGTCTCTTCGTGTACACTGTCTCACAAACGCGCGCGCACACACACAGTCCCTCTTAGGACACACACACACACACACACACACACACACACACACACACACACACACACACACGCCCCCGTTGGCTCCGCCCCCGCCGTGGCCCCTCCCCCGGTTGGGCTCCGCCCCAGGGGCCGGGGCGGGGCGAGCCAGTGACAGGAGAGGCCGGGTAGGGCTGCTACTTCTGGCACCTTGGCCAGCGGGGCGCGCTCCGGAGGCTCCTGTCTGTGGCAGTGCGGCCGATCTCCGGGTGGCGGCCGCTGCCTCGTGTTTCACGCTCGGCTCCTCTGGCGGCCGTCCCGGCGGCGGGAGTTGGCGACGGGATGTGTTCGGCTGGGGAGCTGCTTGGCGGCGGCGGCGGCAGCAGCGGTGGGGAGCGCGACGAGGACGGGGACCCGCTGGCGGAGCGGCCGGTGGCGGGGACAGAGCCGGAGCCCGGAGCGAGCCCGCGGCGACGCCGGCAGCGGCCGCTGGAGGAGCGCGAGCAGGTGAGCAAGGAGGGGCGGCGCGGCCCGACCAGTTTCCCGAGCCCCACCCCGCGGCGGAGGGAAGTAGGCGGGCGGGCGGCGCCTGTGCTCTGCTCGGCGTGGGGCGCTGGTCGCTGCCGCTTTGGGGAAGCTGCCGGGAGAAGAGGTTAGACGGCGCGCTCTGGGCCGGGCTGCGGGGTAGTGCGTGCGCGGGGGCGAGTGCCCTGGGATCGCATTGCCTGGCGGGGTCTGCACGGCCCTTCCCCTGCTGCCCGGCAGAGGAGGCTCAGGTCGGCACCCCAGGGCTCTGTGGAAGTACCTCCTTAACGGTCACTTATCTAAAAGCCTTACATGTAAACACTTTTTTTTTTTCAACTTCAAGTCCATACCCCTCTGCTGTGTTTTAGGGGACAGCTTGCTCCCTTCCTGCCCTCCATCTTGGCATTTCTGAACACACACCTAGAGCCTCTGAAAAGGTGTGGGTGTATTTCTCTAGATATGCAATCAATGTCTGAAGGCATGTGTAGGAGCGAGTATTACAATAGATACCTTGATAGTGACTCTCCAAGAGTAGGTTCTTCACATGAACACAAATGAAATCTAAACTTAATGTTAAAAGTGAAAAAGCACGAAAATTGCTTTCAGTTAGTACCAAAGAGAAAGAACTATTAAGAGACTAGCGGTAGTAAAGGAAAGGAGAAGTTGGGTAATTTTTGAAACTCTCTGAATTTGTCCTCACTACATGAAGTATCCTAATAGGCATTACAACATATCAACTGTCTTCAAGATTAGGCAAGAAATTTAAGAAAAGAAATTGAATTATATGTAGGATGGATTTTCACCAGCAAAAACAATAATTAGACTTTCGAAAATACCTGAGATCAGCCAACCTTTAGAATCCAATTAAGGAGCAGGAATTCAGGAGATTATTTGCCTTTGCTGCAGCCTATACTGTTGGAACAATCAATTGATACATGTCTCCTTTCATTATTCTCCATCTGTCCTTTTTGTAACATTTCACAAACTCCAATATCATCACTAAATGTATTAATAAAGTATAACGTCTAGTATTTCAACATTTTATTTAGAACACAGAAATACCATTGCACGGCACATACAAAATATGCCTTAGCAATAGGCTCACTCACCATGTGGAAGTGTAATTTTTCATTTTTATGACAATATAAGATGGCATGGTGACTGAAGCATATAATTGGTCGCTAGGAGATCTTCCTGATTCCCTTCCTATTGCCCACCCCCTTCCAACTATACCACGACTCAGTAGCTAAAGGGCTTAGCTTCTTCTTGTTTTAGTTGTTCTACTGGAAAAGTGAAGAAAACAGGAACTCCCTCCGTGGTGGTGGTGGTGGTGAAGGGGATACATCTGAACTGAGGGTCTCAAATTAAATTTTCAAATGTTTGTAAGGGAGCAGGAAAAATGATACTTCATTTACACTTGTGTGCATTTCACTTCACCAGTATCTCAGGTCTTACCAAATTGCTTATGGTACAAAGAAAAAGGATGAAACAAACAAACAAAAAAGAACTATATATCCTAGAAAACATATATCCTATCACTTTGCATACCCGCTTCTTTCATTACCTGTTATGGAAATTTATTTTCCTGTACTCCTTTGAAATGATTGAAAATGTTATTTTTTATCAGATGATGTATTTATGTACTGTAAGCCTACATACACAATAATTGAAAATTACACCTGAGATATGCACTTACCCCAAGTCAGCACTAAAGAAGAACTTTCGAGAAACCAAAAATGAACAAAAAATTGGGGCATTGCAACCCTTTCGTGTAAGAAACAAGCTTTCATGATAAATCGTTTATTGATAATATTATCACCAAGGCTTGTTTTCTTCTTTTTTTTTCAAGTCCTACAAATGAAATTTAAAATTTTTATGCATTCCCTTGCAATGGTGGTAATTACAGATATAAAAATACTTGAAGAAGAAGTAAATGAATGCAATGAATATAAAATATAACCTAAGGAGTTCTTTCATTTAGTTCTTCTTTAGGGGATGTATATGTTTGTTTATTATTTTAAGAGCACATAGACTCCAAATTACAAAGAGAATATTTTTGAAAACTTGGTTTGCAGATTAGTTGTTTAGAATTTAAAGTGACTTTTTCCAAAGAAACAATGATAGACATAGAAACAGAACCAACGCTAATTAGCTAGAAATGAGGCAGAGTCCATCTCCCTGATGTCCTTCCTGCTTAGCACACTCCCTCGGTGTTCCACAGTCTTAGCCTCATGGATGTTGAGAGAGAACTGGCGGCATCCATGGGGGCATCAGCAGCAGACTGCACAGTCTCCTTTACTTCTGGATCAAGGCTATGGTGCTCTCAAACGCATTAGCTCCAGAAGACACCTGACTTTTTCTCCTGCAGTTTTCAGTGATTTTTTTTCAGTCCCTAATTTTTTGTATTAAATTCCTTTCTATTTCTATTTCCTTCAATGAGTTTTGCCCTTACCTGATAACCTGATGAAGCAGGTTTTTTCTGTTAGCTATTCCACAGGCTAAGGGTTTCTCCACAGGCATCCTTTTTTTCACTGATTTTTCTTTCCATTCCTGTCTGAAAGGCTCATGCCCTTCCCTCAGCCTGGAAGTCTCTCGTATCAGCTTTGACTGTACAAAATCTACCTTTAGCTCATTGGTACTATAGCAGCTCAGAATGTATCTATACCTTGGTATTTATTTCATGTAATACTGAAATAGTAATATAGGTATTTTCTTAATAACTAAGATTGTCAGCATATTTTTTTCTCATTATTTGTTCCTAAATGCCACTCCATCTGAGAGAAAAACTAAGGTTCCTTTGTTTCTCTAGGTAGAATGATTGACAAAGGGAGCCTAGTTAAATTCAAGTATGCTTGAGGACTTGAAAGAATGGAATAGGTCCTTTAGATGAAGGAACGTGTCAAGTTTGAAGTAGGCATCAAATATCTAAGAAGGATGAGCAACATCAGGAGGCAAAATGCCCCAGGGATTGCCGGGAGAGGGCATAACTATCCGACATGTGTGTGGTTCATTGTATGTATGAGAGATGGTTCAATGATGTTCATAACTATGAACATCAGGTGGTTTTTATATAGGAGAGTCTCTGATCTGCATAACTGAAAGATTAAATGTCTCTAGTTCTTTTATTATATGCCTACAATGTGAATAGCATCTGCTTAGATGTGGCAGTTCACAACCTGAATAACCTAAGATGGCCCTTCTTAACCTCCTAGAGCACAGAGATCCTATTATCCTCACATTGATTTAGAATCACTACCTTTAGCTCTAAGGTCTTTATGGATATTGAAGTAATGTACTTTGGAAAATGTGGGAATAAAGAAAACTCTAAGGAAAAAAACAAAAGCATTCGAAATCCCACTCCAACTAACATTTTGTAAAAAAGATCAAACATTTAAAAAAATATATCTCATACGTTGGTATTTCTACATTTATCTCTCTATCATATATTACTATACTTGTATATATATACACATATATTTTAACATATTTTAATGTAATATTGAATTTGCTTTCTTGCTTTAACTGCTTAGTATGTTGTGTCATATTCCTGTGTTATGAAAAATTATTTGTAAAAATTATTTTTAGGGCTGCCTAATAGCCCATTTCCCTACTACTGTACATTTAAGGTACCTCAAACTTTCTTTTTTAATAATGCTATAATGAAAATCTTTCCTGTAAATCTTCACAGTTCTACCTTGCAATAGATTCCTAGAAATGAAAGAACAAGGTCAATGAGTCAAACTCCTTGAAGCCTCTTGGAACATTCTAAAAGATTGCATTCAAGAAAGATCACACCAATGTACACTTCCAGCATTGGTGTGTGAGAATGCTGATTGCAAACCATCCGTGCCTGTAATGAATGGTATAATTTATAGATTAATCTTTGCCAGTTTAGTGGGTCAAAATTATCTATGTTTATGCTGAGCAAAATAAGTCAGTCAGAGAAAGACAATTATCATATGATCTGTCTGATATGAGGAATTTGAGAGGCAGGGTGGGCGGGGAGGCGGTGGGTCGCGTAGGGAGAAAAAAAAAACAAGATGGTACCGGGGAGAGAGATAAACCGTAAGAGACTCTTAATCTCAGGAAACAAACTGAGGGTTGCTGGGGGGTAGGAGGGAGGGATAGGGTTGGGCTGGGTTATAGAGAAAAATAAAGTAATTAATTTTAAAAAATTATCTTATGTTGTAAGATATTGCTGGAGAGGTACTAAACCTTTCATACATTTATTGAGCATTTGCATTTCTTTTTAATCATGTTCTTTAAACTTTTTTGACACGAAAATGTTAATCTCTTACTTCACATTGATCATAAATATTTTCTCTGCTTGCTATTGACTTTATAATTTTGTTAATGATATTTTTGATTTAAAAATGCTTTAAATTTGTATTAGTTAAAGGAATTTATTTTGATAATTTCATTTGCACATATGCATACATGCATAATACATATACATATCTATATCTGTCCAGAACATTCTTTCTAATCCTACAATCAGTTAAATACCCAGTATTTTCTTGTGTGTGTATATATTTATGGTTTTATTATTATTTTTTAAATTCTGTATGTTTAGTCTCTTTAGAATAACTTTATGTATTGTGTGAGGTATGGAGCTAATCTCTTTCCCCCACCCACAATGACTGAATAATCTACTTTCTCCCTGGCTTTACAATTCTTTATAATAGTTATAAATAGTAAAATCTATATTAAGCTTTTACATTTTTGTTGGTATTGCGGAAGGAATTTTTTTTTCCCCCACAAATCATGCTTTTGCTGCTGGTTTCTAACTACTGGCTTTTATATATTAAGTTTTTAAATAGTTATGTTTATGAATTCTTTGATTAATTCTGATGCTATCTCTTGGACTTGATTCTTTTGCAACTTCTTGATATATAATCATCCAGTCTATAGATAAGGTTGATTTTGCTTCCTTTCAAATGGTAAGTAATGTGATACCTAGAACTTTCAGATCAATGCTGATACATAGATATGTAGGTGAATAAATGAAGAAAGCCTTATAAAAGCATTTGCTGGTGTGCTTGGGTGGCTCAGTTGGTCGAGCTTCTGACTCTTGGTTTCAGCTCAGGTCTTGATCTCAGCGTCCTGGGTTCAAATCCCCCCTGGCTCCGCACTCAGCAAGGAGTCAGCTGGAGAAATTCTCTCCCTCCCCCTCTGCTCCTCCCCTTCATGCATATGCATTCTCTCTCTCTCTCTCAAATAAATTAATTAAAAATAAATAAAATAAAAACACTTGCCAGAGTATATGTTCCACAGGATTATCTGTTTAAAAAAAAAAAACAAAACTGCAGCAGAAGGAAGGGTTAATCTTCCTCTTTGATCTATTAAAAATATCATAAACAACATATAGATTCTAAATCCAGAAGACCTGGGTTTGAGACCTAATTCTGGCATTTACTAACTATAACTTTGGGCAAGTTAATTAACTTCTCCAGACATCAGTTTCTTCTTCTTTATACAGGGAATAATAATTGTATCAACCTTATAGGATTATTGGGAGGATTACATGAGTTAATGTGTGTAAAGTGCTTATAGCAATCCCTAGCACATAATCATATAAATGTTAGCTTTGGGGCCTAATTTTCAAACAGAACCCATACTGAAAAGAAATATAAGAAATATGGTTTTCAGGCGCCTGAGTGGCTCAGTGGGTTAAAGCCTCTGCCTTTGGCTCGGGTCATGCTCTCAGGGTCCTGGGATCAAGGCCGGAATTGGGCTCTCTGCTCGGCAGGGAGCCTGTTTCCTCCTATCCCTCTGCCTGCCTCTCTGCCTACCTGTGATCTATCTCTCTGTCAAATAAATAAATAAAATCTTTTTTAAAAAAAGAAATACAGTTTTCAAGTTTTCTAGCCTCTGCATTTAGAAAGTCACCATAGGAGGAAGGTGCTCCTCAATTTTAATGTCCATACAAATCATCTCTTGTTGGGCAAATTGTGATTCCCTTGGTCCAGGGTGAGGTCTAAGATGTTGCATCTCTAATAAGAACCCAAGTGATGCTGATGCTATGTCTATGTACTGCACTTTGAGTGGCAAGGGAGTAGAGAAGATAAGCAAGTGAATCCATAGTATTCACCGTATTTGCCCTTCAACATCATAGATATATGTAAGGAAGATATATGTAGATATATGTAAGGAAGTCATTTAACACTTCCCCAAAAAGACATTTCTGAACTCTTCATGAGGTACAAGAAGCCAACAGTCATTCCTCAAACCAGTGATTTGTTCTAGGACCTACAAATAACTAGTCCTAGAGAAGACCAGAACCCCGGTCTCCAAATTCTAAAGCCAGTGTTTTTTCATACATGTAGAGCCCCCACACACACATAATGGGAGAACAGTCCTAACAGAACTGCTGCTGTCCCTTAGACTGTGTAGTTCAAAACTAGATATCTGTTTATACCTACTTCTTTTCACATATATATATGTGAATATATATATATTATATATATATATATATATATATATATATATATATATATATATATAACATCTCTAATAGGGGAATTTAGTCTTAAGCAATTGTGAGAACAGGTTAAGTAGTCTGTAATTCTGTTGAATCATGCCTGATGCTTGAGCTTGAGGTTCACTGGGCAGGCAGTTAGGAAGGAAAGGTGGATATAAATAATGGGGAGAATCAGGAGCAGCCTAGAACCTGTAAGCATGTGCTAACCCATAACCGTGAAAACTAACTGGAACCTGACACTATCACCGCTTTCCAGCTTGCCAGTGTGGATAACCTGCTAGAGCCAGGGCCTTTTCTCAAGTAGCTAAACCCACACATCTGGATGAGGAGTTGGAGAAGCCATAGGAGGGGCCGGGGAAAGGGAAAGAAGTTGCAGGCCCAGATGCTGCTTTGCACTGACCAGGTGAGGCAGCAGATCAGCAACAATATACGAGCTACAGAGTGGCTGCAGCTGCCCTTCCATCCTTCAATCTTCCAAAAATCCCATGGCCCACCTTAACTTTGTGTTGAACAAGAGTCTTACAGTCATGAAGATTTAAAGCCAGGGTTCACCACCGTGTCTTGCTGAATGGTGTGTTCTAGAAAGTGGTTCAGTCAACTGGGTTGACTGGGAAAAAGGAAGGCCCAAGGTCTGGATTGAAGAAACTGGATGATGGTTTCCCAAGCTTTCCAGGGCCATGAGTCAGAACTGTCATTAAAAAAAAAAAAAAAAAAAAAAAAGCCAAGGGCATAACCATACCTCTTGTTAAAATGCAGGTTCTGATTCAGTAGATCTGGGGTGAGGCCTGAGGTGATTCATTCCTCACAAGCCTTCAGATGATGCTGATGCCACTGGTGAAGGGGCTGCACTTTGAGTAGCAAGATCTGCTCTCTTTCATACTTGTAAAAGCTGTGTTTGAGCAATAACTTTAACAAGTGTTATGAGCTTAGTGAGTTCGGCCCAAACTTCATTTTGCTCCCGAGGGCATCCAGTCTTTAAGGTAACTCAGGGAATAATTTTATATATGGTAGGCCTCTTTTGTTTATCATTATTCAATGTGGAACCTCTAAATCAGTGGTTCTTTACTGGGCAGTTTTGCTCACAGGAGATGTTGGCAATGTCTAGAGACATTTTTCATTAGGAAGACTAGGGGGATACCACTGACATCTAATAGAAAGAGTCCAGGGATACTGTTAAACATCCTATTATGCACAGAACAGTCCCTTAAAACAAAGCATTACTTGGCCCAAATGTCAGTAGTGCCAAAGTTGAGGAACTCGTCTCAGAATGCATTAGGGTTACAGCAGTTTGAGTTGTTGAGAATAATTACTCTGCTAATAGATATTTCAATGGATAGTAAAAAGTATTTATTTTCTGAAGCCTATGTGCCAAACAGGTAGCCCCTCAACTGATCATTTCTCTTATCTCTTCTTCTAACAACTTTTCTTAAACAACGTTCTCTATTTTGCTCTCTCACACATCCTTTTTCCGCCCCTCTTTTCTACTGCCATCTCCTTCCTCACTCTTTGTACTGAGTGTTTCATTCCCCCACTGCCTTTTATTCTTCTCTGACCATTTCAGCTACTTTCTCTTTTTCTTCATACAGCTTCTCTCTATTACCTCCTCTCTTCTGTAGAAGCTAAGCATTATGGATCAATGAAAGGGTTTTGGAGTATGACAGTTCTAAGTTTGAATTCTGGATTTACTGTTTTACTAGCTGTGTTATTCTAATCACTTAATCCCTCAGAGACTCAATTTCCTCATTGTAACAGATATTTTGCTACCCACTTCTTAAAGTTCATATGAGGATTTGGTGACATTATGTATACAAAATACCTAGCATATAACAGACCTTCAGTGAATATTAGCTCCTTATTTTATCTTCACCTTTTCTCTCATTTTTTCCTCTGGTTCCCTTCTTTTTATTCCTCTCAACTAACCACATCATAAAAGTGTATTTTTAGTATATGTAATACTTAGGTTTATAGGAAAAATATTCCTTATGTATTAAATAAAGTATTAATATTTACAAACGTAAACATTAACTGTTTAATATTTCTCTAAAAAACTTAATTCACTGCCCTAAATTATGTTGCATTTTGTGGGGAATCATCAGTTGATTTTTTTTTCAGTTGTGAGTCACTGATCCTTCCTAGGAAAAAAAATATCCCCCTTGACAATTGAAATATTGTCAATTTCCTCTTCAACAGAGCAGTAAAGCAAGATTAAAGGGAACAGATAAAAGTACCATGAGGGTAGCTTGCTCCGAGAGGCCTAAGTAGAAACTCTTTATCTTTATTCCCACCTTCTTTAAGCCTTAGGATGCTGTCTTCATTTTTCTGCCTTCTCTGGAGTTGCAATCTTATCTTGCTATAGCAGCTTCAAAAACATGAGGAGTCCCTACTAATAATGTTTTTGTTCATTAAGTGTGTTGTGTGTTTTTGTGAGGTGTATATGTGTGTGTGTATGTGTGTGTATATTTAAGGGAAGTGATTAAGACAAGCAAAGAGTAGTTTCATTTCAGCAGAGAAACTAAATTTCTAGTTAACTTGATGCAAAAGTTTTTTTTTTTTTTCTTCTGATCTATTTTTCCCTCATATCCACTGGGGATTTTTTTTTTTCCCATTTAACCTCATTGACAGCTATACCTTATCTTGGCAAGGGAAGAGGAAATGATGGGCTTCATTTGTTGTTACTGTTTTCTTACAGCATCAACTAAAGCTTATCAGTGTTCTAATCAAAGAAAAAGCAGAGTGCAAATGTTTTGAACTTTATGGAAAATACAGGATAAAATTATTACCAATACTTAATATCTAAACACAGTGTTAAGAAATTTAAATTTCTATTTATGGTTTTTACTATATTCTCTTTGATATATGTTCTAATATCTCTGAAATTTTTTAATTCTCTTTTTCAATTAATCTGAAAAAATTGATATTTTTTATCTTCCTGATCAAAATTTTACTTGAACATAGGCAGACCATCTACAGAGGCAGGGAACTTACATTTGATTTCCGATGACTGGCAAATTTCATCACTCAGACTGAATTCAGATTTCCTTATTTATGGTGCTCAGAAGTAATGACACACAGGGAAGCTATTGTCACTTCCCCAAGCTGAGAGTTAAAAGGGAACGTCAGGGCACCTGGGTGGCTCTGTCCTTTAAGCGTCTGACTCTTGGTTTTGGCTCAGGGCACGATCTCATGGGTTGTGGCATCAAGCCCCTCATTAGGCTCCATGCTCAGCAGGAAGTCTGCTTTGGGATTCTCTCCCTCTGCCCCTCCCCCAGGGTCATATGTGCACGAGTGCGCTCTCTCTCTCTCTCGCTCTCTCTCTCTCTCAAAGAAATAAATCTTTTTTTAAAAAAATATTTATTTATTTATTTATTTATTTATTTATTTATTTGGCAGAGGGAGAGAGATCACAAGTAGGCAGAGAGGCAGACAGAGAGAGAGGAGGAAGCAGGATCCCTGCTGAGCAGGGAGCCCAATGGGGGACTTGATCCCAGGACCCTGTGATCATGACCTGAGCTGAAGGCAGAGGCTTTAACCCACTGAGCCACCCAGGTGCCCAAATAAATAAATCTTTAAAAAAAAAAAAAAAAGAAAGTCATTTTTGGAAACATATTTGATTTTGACTACTTTTAATAGACGAGCTCTTCCATCTTGTAGTAACATTTAGTGTACCACCCTGCACAGATAAGATATTCATGTCTTTATAGGAAAAGTACAAAATATAGAAATTTTTAAACTACAGCTTGAATCAATCATATTTTTCACTTCATGGCCTAATACTATGTCTCATTATTTCATGTGTAGCCCTTTCTTTCATTATGTAACCCATAGCCCATTTTTGTTCATTATGTAACAATTTTCTACCTCTAATAGACAACGTTTTTTTTTAAGTGATCTCTACGCTCACGGAGGGTTTTGTTTTCTGTTTTTTGCTTTTTTTTTTTTAAAGATTTTATTTGTTTATTTATTTGACAGAGAGAAACACAGCTAGAGAGGGAACACAAGCAGAGGGACTGAGAGAGGGAGAAGCAGGCTTCCCACTGAGCAGGAAGCCCACTGTGGGGCTCGATCTGGGGTCTCCGGGATCATGACCTGAGCTGAAGGCAGTGGCTTAACCAACTGAGCCACCCAGGCGCCCCATGGGTTTTTTTTTTTTTAAGATTTTATTTATTTGACAGAGAGAAACACAGCCAGAGAAGGAACACAAGCAGGGGGAGTGAGAGGGGGATAGCAGGCTTCTGCCGAGCAGGGAGTCCAATGTGGGGCTGGATCCCGTGTCTCCGGGATCATGACCTGAGGGGAAGGCAGTCACTTAACCAACTGAGCCACCCAGGTGCCTTTCAACAAGGGGTTTTAATTCATGATCCTGAGATCAAGTCGCATGCTCTACTGACTGAACCAGACAGGTACCCCCTAGGTAACTTTTTAAATAGGTTTAATAGCTTTGGCTGAAATTGTATGTAATCTTTTTGGATACTTGATGGTTTCATTTGGGCATGTTTGCAAATGTGATTTAATGCATTGGATCCTAACTCTTTACTATAGAGAATAAACTGTTGGTTACCAGAGGGGAGGTAAGGGGAGATGGATAAAATACATGTTGGGGTTAAAAGTACACTTATAATGATGAGCAGTGAGTAATATAGAGAAATGTTAAATCACTATATTACACACCTGAAACTAATATAACAGTTAAAGTTTTAAAACTTAATAAAATATTGGATCCTATTTGATTAAAATGGAAATGAATACAAATTTTAGTATTTTTCAGTTTATAATAATTTAACAGACCAATTCAAGAACTAACCAATAAAAAAAAACTGGCCAATAGTACACCTGAAACTAATGTGTGTTTCAGTTATACTTCAATAATATTTTTTAAAACAACTTACAGTACTGTATATTAAAAAGGGTTACTTGAACTGTATTTAGATTACACCTTAATAAACCAAACCAACAAAATAAAACAAACAAAAAAGAACTAGCTGATTATTCTCATTGATTTTCTCCTCAAAAAGTTTTTTTTTCCTTTACTGGTTCTATGTAATTTTAGGAGATAAGTGGAAATAAATAATAAATGCTATACCTTTGCATTTAGTTAGAAATGGCAAACAAATGGAACCTGGGTGACTCTTAATTTCTGTTCTTTTTTTTTTTTTTTTTTAAGATTTTATTTATTTGACAGAGAGAAACACAGCCAGAGAGGAAACACAAGCAGGGGGCGCATGAGAGAGGGAGAAGCAGGCTTCCCTCTGAGCAGGAAGCCCGATGTGGGGCTCGATCCCAGGTGTCCAGGATCATGACCTGAGCCAAAGACAGTCGCCCAACCAACTGAGCCATCCAGGCGCTCCTTAATTTCTGTTCTTGATTTCAACTAAGGTCATGATCCCAGCATTATGAGATTGAGCCTCACATTAGGCTCCATACTCATTGGAGAGTCTGCTTTTCTCTCTCTCCCTCTACCACTCCTCTGCCTCTAAAATAAATAAGTATATCTTTTAAAAAAGAAGAAGAAGAAGAAGAAATGGCAAACAAGTGTAAATCTAATGACAACATGTTTTAAGTTAAAATATATAATGCTGCAGTTAGATGAAGCTTCATATGATTCATAAATTTTTATGCTTAACATATTATTTTGTACATTTTGTAGGAAGTGAAAATTGCCATTATATTTAATATCTAATGAGCAGGAAAAATGTCCAGCTTCACTAGAAATAAAAGAAATTCAAATTAAAACTATTAGGAATTATTTTTCACCCATCCAGTTGTTAAAGATTTTTATATTTAAAATTTAAATTAAAATTAGTTCACCCATCCAGTTAGAGAAATTATATGACATAATAATATACTACAGTTAAAACTGGTTCAGTGTTTCAGAAATTCGGTATCAAATGTCATGAGTACATACTATTATTGCCTCTGCTTTAAAGATGTAAAAAATACAGCACAGGGAAGCTAAGTAATTTATTGAAAGTGTCACAGCTAGTAAGTTGTGGAGTTGAGATTCAAACCCATGCTTAAAGCCTGAGGAGTTTTTAACCACCAAGCTAGTGTTGGCCCATGAAACCAATTTAGTGGATAGAATAGATAAAAAGTGTTAGAATCTATCACACATGGTATGAGTGTCATTTTGTAGAACTTTAGTTTATATATAACAGATCAAGATATAAAATATATTTCTACTGCAGATCATAGTCAAGATCCCAAGTCAAGATCAAGATCATAGCCAGCTCCTTTCTGTCTCAAGGTTTTTGTCTGGACTCTTTTCTCCAGATCTTCCCTTGACAGATCTTTTATCATAAAACCCAGCTGTTACCTCTCTGAGATTCCAGCTCTGCTTACCACATAGACTCTCCAACCCACCCCAACTTCTATTCCCCTATTACATTATATTTTCCTCATAGCTCTTCTCACCATTTGAAATTACCTTAATGATTTGTTTGTTAAAGTATTTATTCTCTGCCACTCTACTTCCCCCTCACAGGCTCACGGAAGAACATGAGAGCAGAGATCACATTTTGTGGCAAATGCTTCAATTATTTTGGCATCTCTAAGGTGTAGTATAGAGTCTGTAGTGCTCGCTTCGGCAGCACATATACTAAAATTAGAGTCTGTAAAAACTTCTATCCAAAACCACACCACTGATAAAAACTCAATTGATGTTTTGGCTGAAGTAATGTGGCTTCCCAGGGGTAATTATGACAAAAATTAGTTTTTAAAGAGAGAGGACTTTGTATACAACAGGAACATTCTGTATTGTCAAAATCAACAGAAAAAGAACTAGTAGTGTTAGTTGTGCATTGAGCTAAGGATCCTGCTAAGATACTTGTAAGAATTTAGGCAAGGATTGTCTTCTTTTTTTTTTTTTGAAGATTTTATTTATTTGACAGAGAGAAACACAGCCAGAGAAGGAACACAAGCAGGGGGAGTGAGAGAGGGAGAAGCAGGTTTCCCGAGCAGGGAGCCCAATGTGGGACTTGATCCTGGGTCTCCGGGGTCATGACCTGAGCCGAAGGCAGTTGCTCAACCAACTGAGCCACCCAGGCGTCCCAAGGATTGTCTTCTTGATATGCTGTATTTTAAAACCACTACATTACTGAAAAGGTGAAAAGCTAACAAGCATAGGATCTTGAAATACTAACTGGTATCAATTTATGTAATTGATCTAAATTTGCAAATTTATTTTAATTTTTCTTGAACTCGACATAGAAAAGATAGTAGATAAAACCCAGAGCTAACATAAATTAAGATACAGGTCAGTCATTTTAATAATAGCATTGTTAAAGGATAATTTTCAAGAAGAGGTAAAAGTATAGTGGCCATTAAATATAAAATGATCACATATTAAGAATTTTACTTAACTCATCATTAGTAAGGGATCCAAGCAAATGTTGCAACTGATTCACAGATGAAATTAAAAAGTAAAAAATATATATGAGGAAAAGATACATTGAAATAAACATACAAATGGACTTGAAACTGGCTTTTTCTCATAGGCAGGGAGGAGACAATTGGAATCCACCAGAACAGAATTTATTGTGTGTTTATAGATAAGAATTATTTTTCATTGCTATTGGTTATCTGTAAGATGTAAAATACCTTAAAAGCTATGAAGGCTAAACAGTATTCTAAACAATGCAGAGTCCCCTTAATTTTTTTTACTTATTCTTAATTTCCTTATAGTAATAAAGAAACAAAGTAATTTCTAAAATTTGCACACAGATTAATCTTTGGATAGTGACGGCACTTGATCTCTCCTCTTACAATGTTTCATGGTGCTAGAAAATATTAATTCTATTTTAATCTTTTCCCATGGCAATGTTATACACACACATACACATATGTGTTTATATATACACATACATTCAATGTGCATATGAAAACACATGATCTATACATATGTGAAAAGCAAGGATTGATTTATATTTGAAGTTCTTTCTGTTGAGTTATATAGCTAGACTTCATCTGATACTAAGATAACTACTGAAAATTTTTAATGGGAACAAGATTGCTGCTTTCATATCTATGTTGAGTTTTTATTTAGCACATAAATTCCAATTGCTTGTTCATATCCTAGCATGTGTTGGATGGTTATTGGTTTCAAAGATATTTTTTCAACTCAAAAGTTTCACAGGAGTGCAGAAGTATGTTAGATTAAGTTTTTAAATTTAAAGAAGGGTAAGAACAAAGTGATTTCTTCATAGAGAGTACTTAGTATGACCATCCATGGTATCAGTAAAATTACCCAGTATAAAACACTGGAGAATAAATATATGAAGAAAAAATTAAATACCAAACTTCTTCATTATTCAATATGTATGCATAGTCTATTTAACAGTAATATAATTAAAGGGCTATAATGATTCTGCTATTTCTGGATAATAATGTTTCCCTTTGGATTTGGATTAACTATTTGGAAATCTGTCTTGGAACACTTTATACTTAGGTGCTCTTTTAAGATTTCAGTTGCTTTAACAACCTGGCCATATACGAAAGGTATTTTGTTTTTCCATTTGTTTAATATTAAACATACATTGCTTTAACAACTGATTGTAGTTATTGTATTATTGACAGTTTTCTGTATTTGTTCCTTCTTTTTCTGTTTATTTAGCATGTACTTTCTTGGTAGCTTTTTAATCATTCATTCAGTCATTCATTCAAAAAATTTATTGAGCTCCTCCTATTTTCTAGGCACTGTTCTAGGTATCCTTGTGTCAAGGATACAAAGAACAAACAGAAACAAGCCCAAATTGTTTTCCTCGTTAAACTTGTACTGTAGTAGGGGGAAAGAAAATTAATAAATGAACAAGTAACTGGGCTATAAGTGCTATGGAAAAAAATAAAAGGAGGGAAGTTGTTAGGGAGTGTAGGCATGGCATATGATTGCTGTTTTAAATAAGATGATCATTGAAGGCCTCACTAAGGTGCTATTTCAGCAGAGAACTAAAGGAAGTGAGAATTACTTGGCTGTGCCCCTTCTTTTGCTTTGACTTCCTAGGAGGGTAGAACCATATTTGAGGTTTGGTTTTAGTAATTGTGGTAACTTATCTTTCCCCAATCTAAATTCTCAATTTTTTCCCACCCATCCCACCTCCTAGGTCTCTTTCTTTTTAGTACTACTTCATGTGTTCCTACTGTAAGTAAACTCAAATCCTTTGTGGAAAGAAGAGAGGGAAAAGTAAATTAATTATGGACTTACAAATTTCATCTCTTAAAAAATATTTCTTTAGATGTATCATATAATTGTACCTTATAAATGAATTTGTTTAAATATTTGCTTTTGTTTCAATGTCTGGTTCAGTTCTTCTGCATAAACATTTGCATCACAGTTTATTAGAAAGAGCTCAGATTATATTCAGAAGTTTGCCTTCAAATCCTTGTTCTTTGTCTGATTCTGGAGAAGTCACTTGACCTCTAAAGTCTAACAACACACTTAATGACGTTTTTGGAGGACCAAAGGCTTGGAATGTGTGTTTAATAAGTTTATTGAACAAATGGTTAATAAGCAAATAAAACTGGGAAGGGATTCCATTTAAAAATTGGGGAAAAATAAAATTAAAAGTATACCTATTTTTTTTCTTCCTTAGAAGATTAAAAATAGTTTGATAATAGTTTTCTCTTGGCCAGGGTGTAATTTAAAAAGTCAGGGTCTTTAGCATATAAGACATATAAGCAATAACAAAATCATTAGAGAACATATCTTCAACAGGAAAACCTAGAGTAAGAAGAGAAGATGGCCTACAGATAAGTTCCTGAGGAGTTCTAACATAAAGTCATGGAGAAATGAGCCAACAAAAGTTGATCAAAAAGAACAAAGGAGGTGAAGACATCTAGGAGGACTACCAGGTTTCTTGCTTGCACTTCTGGGTTGTGCCATTTTCTGAGGCAGGAGATCCTGGAGCAAGGTCAATTTTAGGGCAGATGATTATGAATTTGGTACAGAGCATGTTGAGTTTGAGGTTCTTATAAGACATCTGATGGAAATGTTGAATATGGAGTTGAGAATAGAAGTCTAGAAATCTGAAGAGTTGCCTAAGCTGAGAAGTAATGTTCAGAAAAATAAAAAGAAACTATGAACCTTTTATAAAGGTACAGGTCATTTTAATTAGTAAGGGAGAGTACAGTAGTGTTTTAATATGGTGGTTTGAGTACATATCCTTCCTTATATATTAAAAGCTTAATGAGATAGAATATGGATAATGTATTTTGTGTACCCCATAGCACTTACTTTTCTCACAGTAGTCATTCAATTATTATTTACTGAATGGAACTAAATTGACTAAAGGGATTGTTGTGCAAGGCCAGCCTGTTCTGTAAGCCAGGGATCATGAATTACTGGAGTTGAAGTTAAGTAATCAGAGATTGGTGGTACTCAGGGAGGACGTGACACACACCAAAAACCGGAGTGTGGTTTCCTGAAAGTAAGCGGCTGTCGGTCTGGCAAATCAGTCAGGTCTGTGCAGATTTGCCACAAATAGGACACAGTACATCTTGCATAAAATGCAGGTGCAAAACATACTGAGAGGAGAGGATCATAACTTTAAAATGTAAACACAGACTTTGTTACAGGGGGCAGAAAACTTATAGTCATTTTTACTATATCACCTATTTACATAACATTAAAACAACCATTATACTTCATTATAAAATAAGGTGGCTGTATGTAGATATACTGTTTCAAAGTATTTCTTCCAGAAGAAACGTAATAAGCCCACATACTTTTCCTTATTTATAAAGCAAGATTCCTACAGATTCTTTAGTGCCATAAATAATAAACAGCAAACTTTTCTCCACTTCATCTGAATGGTTGATTAATAATTTAGTAGGCATTTCATTTCAAAAAAATTGCACCATGGTGGTTAATTCAGAACTGCAAAGAAAAATATCATCCAAGTCACTGGATTTGACAACAAGTGCAATGTATAAAACAAGAAGCTATTATTGTACAAAACACAATAAACAACTCCCGAGCATTGTTAAATGAGTGGCATTTTCATAGCTTTTTGAAAAATTGTTATATTCATGAGTACCGTTAAATTTGCTATGAGACAAAAATCTCATTACAGACCTTAGTAAGAAATTAATGATAAAGAGTTGACTTTAAAGGCAACTTAATTCCAATAAGGATGGTTCATATATTTGCATTTGCATAGTTCTGTTCAAATATAATATGAAGAAGATATATTATAGCATAAACAAGTAGAATTTTCAGATTTTCATAAAGCTATACTTTTGTGGCCTAAGTACAGATTTAAAACTCCTCTCCTAAAATCTGATTTTTTTCCCTAATGTTTCAAGTTATTTAAATTCTAGTTAGTTAACATATAGTGTAATATTAGTTTCAGGGGTAATATTAGTGATTCATCATTTACATATGCACCTAGTCCTCATCACAAGTGCCCTCCATAATTGATTTTGGCTCAGGTCATGATCTCAGGGTTGTGGGATTGCTCTGCATGGGGGTCCGTGCTCAACACCGAGTTGACTTAAGATTCTGTCTCTCCCTCTGCCCCTCCCTACCCCCATGTTCACGTGCTTGCTCGTTCTCTCAAATAAGTAAATCTTTTTTTAAAAAAATCTCTTATAGTTTGCCTCTCTCTCTCCCTTTTTTTCTTTCCCCAGTGTTCATCTGTTTTCTTCCTTAAATGAAATAATATGGAATTTGTCTTGCCTTGACTGACTTATTATATTGCAATTATATTATATATGCAGCAACCACATTGCTGCAAATGGTAAGGTTTCATTCTTTCAAAATCTGATTTAAAAGAGGTATTCACGAAGTCATAAATGTTGATGATTCTCCTAATAGAATCAAGCAACCAGAGCAGTGGCCTTCAGTATTAGAACTTGGACTTTTAAGAATCCATCTTCCTCTAGTTGGTGCTTGAGATTCTGACCAGTGCCTCTAATTTTGTAATATCTTTGCCTTTCTTGGTTTTGTTTTTAAGGTGTGGCTTGGGGGTACCTGGGTGTCTGTCATTAAGCGTCTGCATTTGGCTCAGGTCATGATACCAGAGTCCTGGGATCAAACCCCACATTGGGCTCCCTGCTCGGCAGAAGCCTGCTTCTCCCTCTCTCAGTCCCTCTGCTTGTGTTCCCTCTCTTGCTGTGTTTTTCTCTGTCAAATAAATAAATAAAATCTTTTTTAAAAAAATAAATAATAAAGTGTGGCTTGCCCAATACACAAGTGGTACAATTACCATCAAGATTTCTATTTTGTTTCTTTTGTTTTAGAAGTAAAAATGAATGTTGCAGTATAAAATCCATTTCTGTACTTAGATGTATGGGTGAGAGCATTTGGAATTATGAATATAGGTTAGCCTTAAAAAGAAATAGCAATACCTCTAAGGAAGGAGAAGATAGAGGAGTGGGAACAATTTGGAACAATAAATATGAAAAATTGGATTAACAGTTAGTAAGAAGTAGATGAAAGGACTTGAGATATGGAAGGAGTACCAGGACACTGAACTAGCATGGTTTTATAACAAGGCATCTGAGCACAATTTTTACCTTAACACTTAGCAGCCTAGAAAAAGGAACAGGGAAATTGGAGGCTACTGAAAGGCAGGGAGTGGGAGAGAACATGGTACTACGAATTCAGAGTTGAAATAGCAGGCAGTAGGTTCTAAACTGCAAGGAGAAAGTAAAAGCCAAAAGGGATAAATCTGTAACTAACACAGAAGTTTTTTTCACTTTTTTTTTCCTGGGGCTCGCTCTTCCTTTTCTTTCTTTCTTTCTTTCTTTCTTTCTTTCTTTCTTTCTTTCTTTCTTTCTTTCTTTCTTTCCTTATGTCTTTCTTTTTACTATTTACAATTAGTACTTTCTTAATATTTGTTTTCATGTATTTGTTCATCACCATATGATACTGTGTCTTGTTGGTGTCTTGGGAATGTGAGACTCCTGCCCTTTTGAAAGAAAGTAATAAGATCTTTTAAAAAAAAAAAAGTCTTTCTTTTGAGAGGCTGAGTGGGATAGTGGAGTGGATTGAATAAAAAAGAATTCCAGTGTTTAGAAATGAGGGGAGACTTTTCAATCCAAAATACCTCTGAAAATGACTCCCAGATTTATTTCTATCATTGTTCTTCTTCCTTCATTTTTGTCTCTCCATAATTATATTCACTGAAAGTTAATGTTATTTGTAAAGGCAGCCTTCCTATGATAATTGGGGCACATTCTACTATATTAGTACTATTGTTCATACTACTAAGGGAAGACAGTCCCAGGGGGGAATAAAAGGTGGTTATTTTCTGTCCAAATAAGATACATTTTGCTCTTTTAACTGACTATAACTAGAAAAATGAAACCCCAAAAATCTGCCTCTGAAATATTCATGTGCTTATTCTTTATGCTGATTTATGTTGCTTTTCTTTTTAGAGGGGAGGGGCAGTGGTGGGATTACAAATTAGAGATTGGTTTGGCATTTATTTTTTAAAAAGACAAATTTTAAATCCTGGTCAAACAGTTAAGTATCACACTCGAGACCAGAGGTTACACTTGTAGAGTGAACCAAAGGTAAACACCACAAAACCATTTTTAAATAATTTAACATTTTTGCTGAACATAAATGAATCCATACAAGTGTAACTGTTTGGACTGCTGTTAAAAACTGATATATTAAAACAAATAGGACATGAATAATTATAAGATTGATTTTTTATTTATAAGAAAGCATGTAGTGTAGGGCTTTAGAACATGGTCTTTAGAGCAGAATGCCTGAATGTATGTCTTCACTCCACCAGTTTCCAAGTGATCTTGACAAAATTACATAATCTCTTTTCCTTGGTTTCCATTATGTTTTGAAGATCAAAGTACTCAAAACACTGCCCAGCACATAAATATTAAGATTTTTTAAATTAATAAATATGTTGTAAAATTCATTAAAAACTTCACTTAAACATTATTTAGTTGTTGTTTATAAGGCTTTTATATCTTTACCTAAGGCATCTTTACATAGGGCCAGCCAGCCTTTAAAATGAAGAGGAATAAAAAGCAAAACAAGCCTTTGCAGGTGATTAAATGCTGAAGTAAAGATATCTTTTTTTTTAAAGACTTTATTTATTTATTTGACAGAGAGAGATCACAAGTAGGCAGAGAGGCAGGCAGAGAAAGAGGGGGAAGCAGGATCCCCACCGAGCAGAGAGCCTGATGTGGGGGTCGATCCCAGGACCCTGAGATCATGACCTGAGCGGAAGGCAGAGGCTTAACCTTCTGAGCCACCCAGGCACCCCCTAAAGATATCTTTGATAACCACTGAATCAGTTTATAGTACATGAACTATAACAACTCTTCTATTATATAACAAGACAAAAGCAGTTAAACATGCCGTATCATTTCTTTAAAACATCATTTAACTAAATATTTGAAAGCATTATGTTAATGATTGTTTTTGGTGGTGGTGGTTTTTTAGCCAACTCTTCTGATTTTAATTTTTTGACCAGATTGACCTTTTTTGAACTAAAGGCCAAGCATTTTGCAATACTTAAACATATATTTAGCCTTAAAATATACTTATATACTTATTTTTACATAAATGTTAACCTCCTTACTAAATTTTTTAGCTTCTTAAAGCTATGGATATAGTCTTATTTATCTAATACATTACAAGGCACCAGAAAAATATTTGTTTTTGGGTTTTTGGCTTTTATTTTTTTAAGATTTATTTATGAGAGAAAGAGACAGAGAGACAGAGACAGAGAGAGCATGCATGCAAGTGAAGGGAAGGGAGAGAAGGAGGAGAGAATAGCAAGTAGACTCCATGCTGAGCATAGAACCTGATTCAGGACTCGATCCCACGACCCTGAGATCATGACCCTGAGCCAAAAGCAAGAGTCAGATACTTTTTTTTTTTTAAGATTTTATTTATTTATTTGACAGAGAGAAACGCAGCTAGAGAGGGACACAAGCAGGGGGAGTGAGAGAGGGAGAAGCAGGCTTCCCATCGAGCAGGGAGCCCAACCTGGGGCTCAATCCTGGGACTCCAGGATCATCATCTGATCCGAAGGCAGATGCTTAATGACTGAGCTACCCAGGCACCCCCAAGAGTCAGATACTTAATCAACTGCGCCACCCAGATGTCCCCAGAAAAATGTTTGTCGAATTGAATTGATTCTATAAATAAAAGTGTTTTTACAGCAAAATAATTATAAATGTTATATTGGATATGCATAACTTAAGGTAGTTTTATTCTTGTATGTATTTGGGATATTTTCTTCTTTGCTTATTATTTTCTATCTGGACTGCTGGGGATTTAATGTGGAAAGTAGGAAGAAAGCAGTGATTGTAATTCTCAGAGCATTTTTTTTCCCTCAGGGAGAGAGGCAATGGAAGAGGCAGAAGGAAAGAGAGAATCTTAAGCAGTCTCCATGCTTAGCAGGGAACCTGATATAGGGACATGGGCCTGATCTCACAACCCTGAAATCATGACCTTACCCAAAGTCAAGAGTAGGGCACTTAACTGACTGAGCCACCCAGGCACCCCAATACTCAGAGAATTCTTGATTTACTCCTGACATTTTTTCATCTTTTAAAAATTTTTCTGGGTGTTATAAATACTAATTAAAAGTATTTTAATTATACTAAAATTATTTTTAAAAACAGAGTTGGGTGTGGCATTTAATGTACTTGATAGCAACTAAGGAAAAAACAGGACTATTCTGAGATTTTCATTTCTGGTTAATTTACCTTAGGCTTACTTTTAAAAATGAGTTAAATCAGCTAAAATACTTGCTAGACTCTGCTGAACAAAGAAAGAAAATTGCCTCTTTAATGTTGGGTGTGAGAGGAACTGAGAAAGGAAAAAGAGAAACCCATTGATTTTTATTTGTTTAAACTTTAAATATAACTGAACAAAGACTTTTTTAAGTGTTAGTAGAAGAACCATTTGATTAAATCGATCCTCAAAAGTTAACCTTTTATACTTGGAATATGACAGTTATAGGACATATGAAAAATAATAAACACTCTTCAAAAGCTTAAGATCCCAAGACTGAATAAAAGAAAAAACAACTAACCATCAGGTCATGAGCTCAGGGTTATGAGATAAAGCCCTATATCAGGCTTCACGCTGGGCATGGAGTCTGCTTACAGTTCTCTTTCTCTCCTCCTCTCCTTCCCCTTCCCCACCCTGCTCTCTCACGCTCTCTTTTTATAAAAACAAACAAAAAAACCCTAGTCATCCACCATCCAGGATAATTCAGTTCACTCTTACAGGAATTGTACCTCAGTTCATCATCAAAAACAATTAATGTCGAGAAACAACCAAGGTAGGACTTCCAGAACAATGAAGTGAGGAATTCAGTGGGCTTTCCCCCAGCAAAATAATAATTTAACTGGTAAAATTATTTAAAAACAACAATTATTCAGTCTTCAGGACTTATTCTAAGGATATACAGCAAATCAAGAAACATTCTTTTTTTTTTTTAAGATTTTATTTATTTGACAGAGCACAAGTAGGCAGACCCAAAGCGGCAGGCAGAGGGAGAGGGAGAAACAGGCTCCCTGCTCAGCAGAGGCTCAGTCCCAAGACCCTGGGATCATGACCTGAGCTGAAGGCAGCTGCTTAACCAACTGAGCCATCCAGGCACCCCAAGAAACATTCCTTAAAGAAAATCTACTATCTGGCAGAACACTGACTTTTCATTGGCATTTGAGCCACTACCCATTACTTCTCCCTCATAATGTCCCCTTTACAGTGTTTGAACCCCAGCATATTAGCCAGGAAGCCAAGAAGACAGGGTTTCCTTTCTCCCTAACCCCAGCCATCTACAGCTGTAGGTTGACCATAGAGGAGTGGGCATCTAGTGTTTCTCATTCTCCTGCACCCCTCATCAACTCCATGTTACAGAAATTCTGTCCCACCTAGGCATGACTGAGAGGACCAACTCTCTCTTCAACCAATCCCTACTCTCAGCAGAGCAAGCTGGGAACACTGGCCTGATTACCCTGCCCTAACTCACCATAGGGTAGAGGTTCCACATGAAGAGAGGCAAGCCAAGACAGAGCCGCTCCCCCACTTTCAGTGTATGTAGAGCAGAGTTGTCATTGGAAAAAAAGGGTCTCTGTCCCCACCTCCAGTGCATTGGTGCAGATGTTCTGCCCAGGGGCAAAGGCAGATCATACGGGGTAAAGAGCTCTATAGATCTGACTGAGAGGACTGACTTTATTTTTAGGGAGTGTAAAATTCCATGTCTAGGGGTGTACAAAACAGATCTTGATGAAGAGCCATTAAGAGGAGGCTGGTAGCTCCATAATACATCAACCCAAGAGAGCAGCCAAAAGTTTTAAAAAAGGACCAGGGAAAAAGTCAGCCAAAAATAGCCCTCCTAGCATCATAATCAACTGTGATGATCAGGAAGGTAATGTGCATGTGCGAGGCTGCACCCACTCAGGAGCAATCAGAGCAGGATGTGGGGCAGACTTGAAAGCATCCCCCAAGTTGCACACAGACCCATTAACACAGGGCAGAAGTCTCACAGGAACAAGGGCCTTCGACACAATCTGTGATCAAACACTTATTGAGCAACAGTAAGTTACTCTGACCCAGGGGTAACTCCTAGGAAGCAAGGCCCACAAATAATATCATGGTCACTCCTGGCAGTCTGAAAAACTATGCACATGTCCAAGGCTGTGCCCTCTCAGGAGACGAATGGGAACCTCCAAGCTACTAGTCCCTGCCGAATGTGGGGTAAACAAGTAAAATCCCCGAACTAGGATAGCAGTGTCTAAACTACAGATACAGCCAATAATAGAGAGTAAAATTGACTGGCAAAGAGGCCTTAGGTACAACATTTAACCAATGGCTTGTGCTGACTCAGGAGCAAACCCTAAATAACGAGCCTAAAAGATCAAAATAGTGGGGAAAAATACAAGTAGAGACATCAGAGGCTGCACACTGCAGGGAAACAGACTTTGCAGAATTAATTCAGGCAAGTCACTAAGCAAATGAAAAATCAAGCAAACATCAACCACCTCCAAGGTAGGGTAGGGGATCAATATCTAGTGTTGCTTAAAATATACTATCTGCAATGCCCAATTGTCAACACAAAATTATGAGACATGGAAAGAAATAGGAAAGTATGACCCATGAACAGGAAAGTAAAATGACGATGTCTCATCAAACAGTCAATATTAAGAGATATTTTTTAATTGAATGGAAACTATGGAATTGAAACATATAATAAACCAAGTAAAAATTATTTGAGCTGGCAAAAGATAAAAATCAGTGAATTTGAAGATAGATTAACAGAGATTATACAATCTGAAGGACAGAGAAAAACAATGAAAAAAATGAGTAAAACATCAGAGAATTGTGGGACATGATTAATCACACCAATGTACAAATAAGGGGAAACACAAAGAGAGGAGAGAAAAGATATTATAAGCTCTAATGGCTGAATTTTTTTTTCAAATTTAATGAAAAGCATTATTATGTCACACATCTAAGAAATTCAATGAAGTCCAAATAGATTAAACACAGAGTCCACTTCCAGACATATCATAGACAAAATATTGAACGAGGGAAGAAGAAAATCTTGAAAGCAGTACAGGAAAACAACTTATCACATATAAGGGACCCACATTAAGATTAAATAGTTGACTTCTCCTCAGAAATATCGAAGAACAGAAGGCAATAGGGCAACACGTTCAAAGTGCTGGAAGTAAAAACCTATCAATGAACAATCTTATATCCAGCAAAATTATCTTTAGTAAATGAAGGTGAAATACATTCCCAGATAAACAAAAGCTGAGGATTTTTTACTAGCATATCTGTCTTACAAAGAGTATAATTACATATATCTTCTCAACTGATTTAAAAATCAATTGCATAAAAAATATGTATATAATTGTATTGTTGAGTCTAAAACATATTGAAATGTAGTATACTTGATAACATCAGCCCAAGAAAAGTAGTGATATTGTTGTGAGAACTTGTATTGGAGTAAGGAAATGACACCAAATAGTAACTCTAATCCACAGGAAGAAATGAAGAGAACAAGAAAGGGAGAGATGTTGAGGAGACAGATTTCATACCAGCCAGAGAACAAGAGATAGTTAAAAATATGTAAATGCTTATTCTTTTACTTTCTTTTGAGACACTTCTTCTCAATTGCTTAGGACTAGGAACTGTACCTTTTCCCTACTTATAAAAGTTCACTTACAAAGACAAAGGGCAAGATTTAGAATGAAAGACAAGGAGGAGTGCCTGGGTGGCTCAGTCGTTGGGTTGGGCATCTGCCTTCATCTGCCTTCACCTCAGATCATGATCCCGGAGTTCCCAAATCAAGCCCTGCATGGACCTTTCTGCTCAACCAGAAGCCTGCTTCTCCTTCTCTCACTCCCCCTGCTTGTGTTCTCTCTCTAGCTATGTATCTGTATCTTAAAACAAACAAACAAACAAAGACAAGGGGTCTGCACATGCACATGTGTGTGTGTGTGTGTGTGTGTGTGTTGTGGGGAGGGCACATACAAGCTAAAATAAACTTCTTGAACCATTATAGTACATAATCTCGCCAGGTGCTATGGTTAATGCAATAAGGAAAAACATTATTCTGGGATTTAATATTTTAATTGATAAAGTACTATTAATTAGTGTTCCTCACACATTGATTTTCCTGGCATGCAGTAACTGGGATCTTCACTATTATTTGTTTGGTTACATCTTGCCTATTTTCAATATTCATCCATTAATCCTCATGGAAAGGAAGTACCCTCCATTTAAGAGGCTATCCTTGTCCCAGTTCCCAAATTTTCTGTCTTATCTAAAAATTTAGGTTTGGGCTTTATAAATGCTCAACTGCATACTTTATGGTCAAGCTATACAGAAACTTTTACATACTGAGTTTTAAAATGTAAATAATGGGGCACATGGGTGGCTCAGTCATTAAGCCTCTGCCTTCATCTCAGGTCATGAACCCAGGGTCCTGGGATTGAGCCCCATAACCCATTGTGCTCCCTGTTCAGCGGAAAGCCTGCTTCTCAGTCTCTCACTTCCCCTGCTTGTGTCCCCTCTCTATCTGTGTTTCTCTCTGTCAAATAAATAAATCTCTCTAAAAAAATTTTTTTAATGTAAATAGTATTAACTAAGTGCTAGAGTGCCAGAGTTCTGGAATCAATCCAAAATTCAATCTTGGTTCTTCCATGTACTGTCTATGTATTATGTATCTCTAGTTGAGTTACAGCCTCAGACACATAATACACCTACCTTGTAAGGTTATTTTGGATTTTAAATGGAATAACATAAACAGGCATAGCAGCTGTTTAATACAATGTATGTTACCTTAAGCCATAAATGTAAGTGGGGAGTATGCAGAGGACAGAGGGATGTGACCAGAATAGAATTTGTTTTAGAGGAAAGTTAGAAAGTAGGTGAAATTAAAAAGTAGCTGAATTAGTAGATTGGTGACATAGAATATTTTGTAAGATCTTATAATGTAGATAGAAATGCCTAAAATATGGCAGACATTGAGAATAAAAAAGTTAAGGGGGAAAAACACGATTTTTGCTGATTTGCTACTTACAAGCCATTGAGAAAGGTAAACATAAATTAGATAATCACACAAACAAAATTCATGTGATGTAAGGATAGCTATGTAGTATGATGAGAGTATTTAATAAGGAGATTTTTCTAGCAGAGTTCAGAACTGACTTTCTTGAGATCTGAAGAATGAATAGGCGTTAGTAAATGAAAAGAAGGTAGAATATACCTGGCAGAGGAAATGACTTTTTAAAAACTTTGGGTCAAGAAAAGCATGTGAGTCTGAGACATGCAAATTAGGACAGGGAGGGGGAAGTAAAGAAAGTAAAGGAGGAAACAAAGTGTAAGAAGAGGCTGAGTGAGAAAAGTAGAATCATGTAGAAAGAATTAAATGGATTAAGGAGATATTTAGGATTCATATGTCAGACTCAACAGGACCTACTGATAAATTGGATGTAGGAAATAAGGAAAAGTGTTTTGCAGAACATTCCTAGGGTTGTGGCTTGTAGAAATTAAGGATGGATTTCATTCCTGGAAATCTGTTCATTGAATGAAGGCCAGTTTTGAGGAGGGAAGTCATGGTTTTGGCCTTGGATGTGTTGAACATTGAAGTATATTCAAGATATTCAAGTGTAAATGTCAAGAAGGCAGTTGAATATATGGGTCTAATGTGCAAAAGGAAGGTCTGAGCTGGATATAATATTTAATTGATTTATTGATACTAAATATAACTTATTTTAGGGAAAAAATGTGGAGTAAAAAGAGATGAGGGCTTAGGACCAGAGGTTGAGAGCCAATATTTAATAGCTGGTTTGAAGATGATAAACCCACAGAGGCGACTGAAAAGGCA
The DNA here is from genome assembly GCA_004023965.1 of Spilogale gracilis. Taxonomy (NCBI): domain Eukaryota; kingdom Metazoa; phylum Chordata; class Mammalia; order Carnivora; family Mephitidae; genus Spilogale; species Spilogale gracilis. The sequence goes on along the minus strand of PITA01002717.1, from coordinate 26,184 downwards.
TAACCAGATATATTAAAGTAGAACCAGGAGATTGTGATATCGTAAAATGAAAAAAAAAAGAGAGAAAAAGTGCTCATCACAAGTGCTACTTAGGAGTAGAATAAATGAGAACTGAAAAATGTCTATTTAATTTATTGATCTGACAGATTATTGGCAACCTTTTCAAGAGCTAAAAGTTTGGTGGTGTAATGGGGACAAGGCCAGACTGGAACAGGATGAGATGTGAATGGATGGAGTAATTCTGTGTGGATCTCTTGCACTAAGAGCTTTTGTTCAGGACTGTTTTTTCAAGGGTATTTGTTGTTAAGTGAACAGATTTGGAAGATAGAGACACTGTCTCCTAGAACAGAGACCAAATCTGTTTGCTGTCCAGTATAATAAAGATAATGTCTCCCTCTGGCACAAACATCAGGAAGGTTTGCCTGCAGCCCATAATAAGAGTAGAGTTCTCAAAGTTTAGAGTTCCTCAGCTATGATCTAAACCCACGCCTGCAGCATCCACCTGTGTAACTCTGTGTCATCCTGTGGGACTTAGGAAAGGGGAACCAACATCAGCATGAAACTCAGGCTGCTTCATGTGGCCTGAGTAATAGAGTCTTTTTTTTTTTAAGATTTTATTTATTTATTTGATAGAGAGAGATCACAAGTAGGCAGAGAGGCAGGCAGAGAGAGAGGAGGAAGCAGGCCCCCTGCTGAGAAGAGAGCCCCATGCGGGCCTGGATCCCAGGACCCTGAGATCATGACCTGAGCCAAAGGCAGAGGCTTTAACCCACTGAGTCACCCAGGCGCCCCTGAGTAATAGTCTTTTGCCTCTAACCCAAAAGTCTTATGTCTTCTGCCAGCACCCATGAAACTGTGATAGGCTAATTTGTTCACTTGCAGGTAGGATAAAATGTCAGTCTCCTACCATTCTTAGTAACCATGAAAAAAAAAAAAATGGAAACAAGCCAAGTGAATTGTTTCAAACAGTTGGGCTATGAAAGAGAACAGGCAACGCAGAACTAACAAAGGATGTAGCATGGAGGGAGTCTTGTATTAAAGAGTAAAGATGTAAGGATGTAGAAATATTGATGAGGGGCCAGTTGAGAGCGAGAGATTGAATATAAATGAGACAGAGGATAATGGTAGAGGGATAACCTAAGGTAGGAAAAGATCCTACATATATATAAGAGGAATTGGGACAAAGAAGAATACTTCTTCATTTCTTTCTGTGTAGCAAAAAAGAATGCAGGGAAGAGGGACATAAACTGAAGTTTTGTTGCATTTAGTATCACAAAGTTAAAGAAGCTCTTTTCTGACTGCTTCTCATTTCCCTGAGAAGTAGAAGCTCAGGTAATTTGGGTTAGAGAAAGAGAGAAGCCGAGGTTTGAAAGAGAGAAAAGGCTTGAAATAGACTGTAGAGAAAGCAGAAAAAAGGAGCTCAACAGAGAAATGAAGTAGGAATGCAGAGTATTTGAAGATCTGGTCGGTCAAAATGGTCAAAAACTAGTGGTACCAATATACCCAATGTTTTTACTTTCTCTAAGCACCATTCAGGTATGGGCAGAAAAAAATAGTCAAGTTTCTCTAAAATGAAGGTTTTGCCCAAAGAGACAATGGAATTTAAAACTTTATTGAAATTCTGGGTCATAGAACTCAAGTTGAATGAGGATAGAGAAGAAAGGAATGGATTGGGCTCATTAATTGAGTGGGCTAATTAATTGAGAAGTTAGAGATCAGTGGAATACAAGCCCAATGAAGATGAAAAACAGTCAGTGGGAGTAGTTGAATAAACAAGATAAAAAGAAAACATTGCAGTGAGAAGACTTAGGAGTTGTTCATTCATTCATTAGTTCTGTCATTCATTCAATAAAAACTTCAGTTCTTAGACTAGTATTTAAAAACTATTTTCCTCTTGTTTGATATGCATCTTGAGATGTATACTTGAGTTGTATAAATTTACCTACCCAGTTATGATTTCCTTGGGTTTGCTTTATTGTGGCTGGCTCTCCTTGATAGTTAGGGAAGGACAACCAAAAGTAGCAAGGAGAAATCAGAATTTTAGTTTTTACCCTATATCTTCTTTTGTTGTCTGAATATGTACAATAACCACTTATCCATGTGTTCTTATGTAGTTTTTTAAAACAACTTTTAGAAGGTTATACCTAAAACTGTCCATTTGATCAATCCCTATTAATTTCTGTTTTTAATATTATGAATACATTTGTCATATTAGTTATTGCTAGTAACAATAAATCCCAATTAATGAGGAAGTACTTGAGCACTATAGTGAAGAACACAGGCTTTGGAATTAATAGCACTTACTGTAAAAAATGGAAATTAAATGCCATTAAAGAATGTAAAGCACTTAACACAATACCCAGTATATAGTACACACTCAGTTAATAGTAGCTATTATTTTTATAATCATCGTTGTCATCATCACCATCTATAGTCAGAACTCTTAGTTCTAAGTGACAAAAATTCTATTTCCCTAGATTTTGCAAAATAGGAATTTACTGGCTCATGTAATTAGTAAGAACAGAGGTTGATGGGCTAGCTGGATTCAGGTATTGAAACTATATCCACTATATCATTTCATGGCTTTAATTTACATTGGCTTCATTTAGAGCAATCTTTCTCCTCATGGTAATACCAGCTAACCAATAGCAGTGAAAGAAAAATGTCTCTTTTTTAATAGTTGCAGCAAGTCTTAGGTAGAGGTGTTTTGTTGGCTTATCTTGGGTTACATGCTCATTCCTAAACTAATCCTTTGTCCAAGGAAATAGAATAATCTGATTGGCCAGGCCTCGAACTGGGGAATGAGAACATCTTCAAACAAAATATGGGGACTAAGAGTTGGTGGGGGATGGTTTCTCCAAAGTTGAATCAAAGTACTGCTAGGAGGGAAAGGTGGAATAAATACTAGACTGGGAAAAACAGCAGATTTCCAATACCGCACATATAATACTGTGCAATAATACAAATGTAATACCACAAATAGGAAAAGAGTTGAAAGTACATTTTAAAACGTCACTCCCTTAGCAAAAGCCTGTTTATAGAATGTAGCCTATACTCTTCTTAGAATGAATAAACAGAGGCCTTGCCATACTAGTGTACACAGATTGAGCCATAGGTAAAGATGTTCCATAGAAAACATCCCACCTCAACTTCTATATAATTAAATTGTCATAACACTTGAAGAAAAATACAGCCGAAATTTAATTATCATGAGAAAGATGATCCCTAAGGTATTAATTATCTCAAGCAACATGGTATAATAGAAGAGAAGTAAAAATCACAAGATAGATATAAATCTACCAAAAATATAGTAATAATAATAGTTACCATATATTGAATGAATAGTGTGTGTATTCTAAAAGCTTTTTATTCATGTCTCCATTTAGTATCACAACTCTGATTTAGGTATTATTATGTTCCTTTAAACATGGGGAAACTGAGGGTCAGTGGTTAAGTAATTTGCCTTGTATGCATGCAGAGCAACATTTGAATCGGTCCTAGTTGCTTCTAAAGCCTGTGCTATCATTAATAGGCTGAGTGAGTTAAGCTCTTATTCCTCGTTTCTTAAAGTAGGAGATTTTGTTTTAATTATCTTTACAGATACTTCCTTTTTAAAAAATCCTATGATTATGTGAGAGTTCACCTTTAATTTCTCATCACTAATTTTGTATATTTTTAAAGAAGGTTTTGAATCAATTCTAACACCTCTTCATTTTTATGTATGTCTTTAATCATGGATAAAAAAATAATAATATCACTATCTTGGTAAGAAACTTCAGTGCACATGTCATAGCATTATTGTATGATCATGAAGGAAACTGTACTTTTGATACATCTTTTTTCTCCAGGACCTCAAATACAAAGAATAAAATTTGACAAACGCACAAAGTGATTAATGTTAGAACAGAAGGAAAAGCACCATCTGAATTTTGTGTACCACTTCATGTATGAAGTGTGACTGGTCTTTTTGGGTTTTGTTGTTGCCTTATTGCAGTTCTGCCAACTGTGTCTTTGCATTCTTGTTTGAAATCTTTTTTTCCACATTTGAATCTCAATTCTAGTCAATACTGAAAGGGCTATGAAAAATCCATTAAACTGTTGCAAATAGCTTTGCCTTGTCTACATTTTTATGTAAGATAAAAATAAAAATTTGAGTAATTTTTTGCTTCATAAACTTACCAATATACTGTAAACTGTGAGAAAAGATATAAAACAAAAAAAGATGCTGATGTTCATTTCACTTTGTTTACTTTGTTAAATGTATTCATTCTGTGAAAAATGAAAACGTGTTTTGATAGCTTTTCTTTTTACAGAATTCAAATGTGTAAAATTTACTCTGAAAATTAAGCAGCATTAGACAGATGCTAACTGTTAATGTAATAATAACTGGAGGGAGTATAGTATAGGGAATAATGGAGTGGTCTCCGGAGTAAGAGCTCCTCTGTTTACTAAGAATAAGTCAATGGCCAGGTATTTAATACCTGTGAAATTTAGTTTCCTTAACTGCAAATGAGAGAAAGTAATAAGCTGTGCCTCCACAGCTTGTGAAAGGATCAAACAAGATAAAGCGTGTAAAGCCAGTGCCTGGCACATAGTGGCACTCAGTGTTAGCTTTTCTACTATATCATTAGTAATACCACCACTTATTTCTATTACTCTGAAAATTACAAACATGTGAGAGAGTCAAGGACTCAAGAACTCCTCTGTTTATATTACTCTCTACTCTTCAAATACAATGGCTTAAAAATTGAGCTGAGCATGTAAATTTTTTTTAATTTGTTTTTTTTAGAGGGAGAGGATGCAGGTGAGTGGTGGCGGGAGGGGCAAAAAGAGAGGAAGAGAGAATCCACAAAGGCTCCATGCCAAGCATGGATCTGGGAGATGGGCTCAAAGGATCCCACAACCCTGAGATCATGACCTGAGCCAAAACCCAGAGTCAGAACCTTAACTAACTGAGCCACCAGGCACCCCAACCATATAAATTTTAACTAGCAGCTACCATATCTTGTAATCTAATCTAGAGTTTATTTATAAATATTTGAACAAATTCACATCTATACTCATGGAGGAATAAAATATTTGATGTTACATGTAACTTTTGTTTATTTTTTTGTGGGTCTTTTTGTTTTGTTTTGTTTCATTGACTAACATGTTATTGTAAAATACTTCTATTGTTCATTCAACAAATACTTATTATCAGCCTACAATAGGACAGGCACAGTGCCATATACTAAGTACTAATATTAAAATTTATGACATGGTTCTTGCCCTTCCTATCAAAGCTAGTGACAGGAAATAGACATATAAAGAAATAATTTTTATAATAAAATATTGGGGCAGGCAGAATAATGCCTCCCCAGGAACGTCCATATTTTAATCCTTAGAATTTGTGAATGTGATACCTTACATGGCAAAAGAGATTTTGCAGATGTGATTAAATTTAAGGACTTTGAGATAGGGAGATTATCCTGGATTATCCCATTAGGCTAGATCTAATCACATGGTTCCTTAACAGCACAGAACCTTTTCCTGCTGTGGTCAGAGAGAAAAAGTTAACTACAGAAAAATGGTCAGAAGAACTACAACATTACTGGCTTTGAAGATGAAGGAAGGGGGCCAGGAGCCAAGGAATATGGACAGCCATTAGGAGCTAGTAAAGGTAGGCAGATTCTTGCCTAAAGCCTCTAGGAAGAAATGCAATCCTGCTGACATGACTTCTAACCTGCAGAACAATAAGGCGATAATTTTTGTTTTAAGCGACTACATTTTTAGTAATTTCTTACCACAAGAATAGAAAACTGATAAAAATACAATAAATTGCCTTTACTTAAAAGATTGTATGTAGAGAAATAGAAGAATATAAGGATCACTTTCCAAAGTTGTATCAGAAGAGCTAGGAAGACTTTTCCAAAAAGACCCACAAAAGTCATTTTTCTAAAGTGGATCACATGCACTTTCCAAAGCCAGTTTCTGGTAAAGAGAAGTTTATTACTCTTAAGACTTGTCATCTCTGGACCTATAGGTGGGGTCTGCCTCACCCAAGGAATGTGGGCTGGAATAGGTTCTAATAAGAAAGAGGAAAGAAGGGGGGTGTCTGGATGGCTCAGTTGGTTAAGTGACTGCCTTCGGCTCAGGTCATGATCCCGGAAACCCGGGTTCGAGCCCCACATCGGGCTTCCTGCTCGGCGGGAAGCCTGCTTCTACCTCTCTCCCTCTCCCTGCTTGTGTTCCCTCTCTGGCTGTGTTTCTCTCTGTCAAATAAATAAAATCTTAAAAAAAAAAAAAAAAGAAAGAAAGAAAGAAAGAAAGAAAGAAAGAAAGAAAGAAAGAGGAAAGAGGGAATGGATGCTTAATAATTTTCCAAACAGAAATACTGCTAACCTCATTAAAATCTATATATTGTTTTGAAATTACTATAATAAAAATACTTTGGACAAAAGAGATCATGTTTTGTTTGGCAAGAAGTGAGCAATGTAGAAAAATCTATCAAGATATTGCTTCAATGTTTGTCAGACACGTGATAAATTTTCTGTGTTTATTCAACAAATATTTATCGAGCCCCTTCTATGTGCTGCTATTCCCAATACACAGCCCCTGCTATGTACTGATAATAGAAGATAAATGGTCAGCAAAAATAGATATTGTCCCTATCCTCATGTACAGTGATAGAGACATTCATCAAATAATCACACACACATCTACAGGGATGTAGAATACATTGAGAGAGCATTATAAGGTGCTATGAGATTGTGTTGAGGCTTAGGCTGACGCTAAATGAGGAGCAGGCTTTAACCGAGCAAGGGACGGAGGAGAGTGTGCTAGGCAGAGAAAACAGCATGTGTAAATCTGTGGCAGGCACAAGCATGGCCTCTTCAAGAAGTTAAAGCCCCGTGTGGCTGAAACACAGAAAGACAGAGGGAGGCTGATGACAGGATGAGGCCAGAGACCCAGAGAGAAGCCAGACTAAGCAGGGCTTCATAGATCACATTAAAAATTTTGGCCTTTATCCTAAAAGTAGGGTGGAATGATTGGATGTACATTTAAAAGGATCACTTTGGCTGCAGTGTGGCTCCTGGGGGAGTCAAGGGATATATGCAAGAGCAGTTAGGAAACTACTGGAATAGTCAAAGCAAGGGATGTTAATAGATTATTTTGGGATTACAGCAGCAGATGGAATAGCAATGTGCACAATAAGGAAGTATTTAGAAGGTAAAATAAAGATGATATGGTAATGAGCTAGATGTAAAGGGGGGGGAGTGGGAGGAGTCATGAAGGTTGCAGGTTCCCGGCCTTTGGATCTGGTATATGGATGGTGGTGTCATTCATGTAGCTAGAGAGCACTGAAGAAGCACTACCTCCTCCCAAGGCATCCAGGCTTTTTAAATGTTATTGTAAGTAAGAATTTATAAAAATTATTGAATTGAATGCACTTTTGGTATCTATGAGACCAGAAAAAAGCAAAACTCTGTTAATTGTGGTAGTTTTATAGCATTACATGTATTTTACTTTATCTATCCTATCCACTACTCAAATCATAATATATTTAATACAATTTTCCTAATTTCAATATGTTGTGTTGCAGTAATTGTACTTAACTATCCCAACCTATCAACTTTGTAAACTTTAAAAAAAACTGCATTAAATGCACTAATTGTTGGAAAGAAGGGAGAGATCAAACTAACCAATTATAACTGTGTGGGTCTTTATCTCAACTACTGTACCTACAGTGGAGTACTGATGGCAGCTCTACCAGACCTCAAAAGCCAACTGTTAAATTTTCAGGAACCTTGCTAGCTAGTTGTAAATAGCTTGAAATTGACCACAGTGGGAGGACCAGCTACAGAAACTGGAAAAACTATAGAACTGGCAAAAAAAAAAAAAAAAAAAAATCAATTAGAGATCCACCCACTCCAACTCCCACCCCAGACAAAGCCTACTGCTGTATATTTAACAGCACACCAATGTTTGTACTTTTTGGGATTATGGTATTGGGTGGATATTCTGGATATAGAAAATACTGTAATGAGACTAACTATAATCTCATTGATTTAAAAAATGCTGCCTATTTTCTTTTCCGTGTTCTTAAATGTCTTTCCTTTAGGATTGTTTGAAACCTATCCTTTGCTGGATATTTTGGATGTTTCCACAGAACTTCATTTGTGAAGATATGCCACTTTTAGGCATTCTTCTAATGATTTTTACTTTTTCCTCTCCTTTAGATCGCCCAGATTAAGAAGTGCTGCAGTAAAGTGGCAAAATTTTAGTAGTTGTTGAATCTGATTATAGGTATATAGGGGATCATTGTACTATTTCTCTCTAATTTCATGTGTGCTTGAAGTTTTTCATATTAAAAAACGAAGCAGGCTGTAGCAGCCACATCTTGCCCTGACTGATCCTTATGGGGGGGGGTCCTCCACTCCCCGTCTCAATCCCAGCGGGTATTCTCAGGATCTGAGATGATGTGATACATTGCTGCCTCCTCTTTGGCCTCTGGGAGTTAGCTAATTTCTTGTTTTAAGTCTTGCAACACCTACTTCTTCCCTGAAAAACCCACAAGTAGTCTGTAGAAAAATTTAAACTGAATCTTCAGAAGGAACCATATCAGATTAGGGTACTTTCTTTGTACTACAACCACAAAAATACTGAAAAAAAAAGTTTAAAAATCTTCAGTAACAACAGAAAACCCCAAAGTACAATGAGTGCATAGATGAAAAGAAACTGGAAAAAGTAAAAAAGAAAACACAAGAAACTGTAATAAAAAAGTGGAAAAAGGAGGCCAGAAATGATTATCAACAATACAAGACACGGGAGGAGTAGAGAGAAGTGAGGCACCAGAAGAATTACAAACTAAATCAAGTAGTCTTCAAGTTCTGTCCTGAAGAGTAGAAGGGCTTGATCTCAGGCAGAAAACAAGGTGTTTTTTTTCTTTTGTAGTGTAGAATATCATCATGGTACTCATTAAACTATGAAAAGCTGAGAAATATAAAATTCACTCAGTTTAAGTGTTGGTGCCTGAATTTGAACTCCCTGGATTTCAACTCCCTCGACGACATTTTGTTTTTTCCACTCTTTTTTTTGATAGAAATGCAAGTCTAAAACTAATGTTAACTTTATGTAAATATAATTCAAAAACAATTCTAGCTTATACTTAAAATATAGACTTAACAACGATGCCCCAGTAAGTTTAATTTTTCTACCACTTCATCAGTGATAGTCTGTGCTCTACATAAATTGCTCTTATGTGGGCAAAGATCACCTTAAAGTCCTATTGAACAGCATTTTCTCTGCTACTGCAAGTAAAATTTAGATTCTTTTCACTCTCTCTTTCCTTAAATATATACTTTCAATTATATATATATAGACTAGATAATAAAACATTTTAAAAAATATTTTTATTTATATATTGATGGCTGAAATGATCGAGCTTTGGTTTCTACTAAAGGAATATAAGGTTTGATTCATATATTTGAGGAGTGCCTCAAAACTTGCTCAAATTCATTGACTCTTTTTGACAGGTGACTTTTGTCTTCTAAGGTTACTTTCCTCTGGGAGACAGCACACGTAATGGTATCTAATACTTACTTTTTATTATGTCAAACTCTTTACCTAAAGATTTTTTGTTATCTAATTCTCCATCTTGCACCAACAGTGAGCTAGTAGGTATTCAGTATATAATTACTGATTTGAATCATGACTCCTAAATGCAATTAGGTTTAACAAATTATGATCAGACAACTATGTCACCTATGTGACATAGTTTTTCTTTTGTGGCTATATTAGGGTCTAGTGAGGAGAAATTATATTACTGATTTCAACAAAGATAACTTAATTTAAAGAATTGTTGACTAGGTGTTGAAGAATGGAAAAGGCAGAAAGAGAACACTAAGGCAGTGATTTCTCAAATTATGGTCACCAGACAGGCATCATAAGCATCAACTGGAAACTTGTTAGAAATGCAAATTCTGAATCAAAGCCCTAGGCCCAGTTTATGAATCAGAAACCTTGGGGATAAGCCCAACAGTCTGTGCCCTAACAAGTCCTCCAGGGGATTACAAAATATGCTAAAATTTAAAAATCATGTAGGTAACAACACCTGGAAGCAGCCCCCACTCCGAGGCCTGGCCTGGGGCAGCAAAGAAAAGGCGTGGACTTACTAACACTGAGAAGAGTGGGGAAAATCCCTGTGGGGATGAAACTCAGACTTTTAAGAATCCATCGCTGCTAGCCCAGTACTAATGTCTCTGCACTCAGAGGGGGGATCCCATAGAACTAAGAACAAGATAGCTGAGGAATAAGCACCCACAGTTCAATCTAGTCTCAAGAAGGCACATTGAGATTGGTTCTGCAAGTGTTGGGATATCCCCAAATTAAAACCAGTGGCTGCTACTGGAAGAAATTACAACTACTGGAGTGAAGAAATGTTGCTAGAGCAAAACTGACACCACCAACAAACCCTTCAGAAGTAAAGGAGAGCAAATCCCTTTCCTTCTCCAGCTCTGCAGTGTCTCATTAGTCCCTCTATTGGCAAAGAATAACAAGGAGCCAAAACGTTTCTAGAATTCCAAGGATTGATTTCAAGCTGAGAGACAGTAGTAGCTCAATAACTGGCATGAAGGCCTTACTTGTAATAATACTGGTAGGTAATAGAAATAATAAACATTTTTTAGAAATAGTAAACATTTGGGGCACCTGGGTGACTCAGTCGTTAAGTGTCTGCCTTCAGCCCAGGTCATGATTCTGGAGTCCCCGAGATCAAGCCCTGCATTAGGCTTCCTGCTCAGCGGGAAGCCTGCTTCTCCCTCTCTCACTCCCCCTGTTTGTGTTCCCTCTCTAGCTGTGTTTCTCTCTGTCAAATAAATAAATAAAATCTTTAAAAAAAGAAGAAAGAAAGAAATAGTAAACATTTTTGGTATGTATATTGGGAACACATGAATATTTCCTTAGGAGCTGACTTCTAGGTGAACTTTTGAATTACTGTACAGAATTATTCTTATGTGAAAACTATTTGTCTGTCCTGAGGAGATTAATAAGATGCACTTAAGACATTTCTAGAATCTGGACAAGAAACTATGCAAGGGCCTATGCCTTCGCCAGGGCTAAGACTGAAAGATCACAGCAGTGATCGCTGAGAACACTCCATAGTAGCGACAAGATTTGCTCAAGTAAGCTAAGGCTAGGTTCCTTAAAGTCTCAGTGTCATGGGAATGAACTAAAAAGCTTACTTACACAAGGCAGGGCAATCTGGGTCCCTGCCTCAAAACAGGAGGTTGGTAGAAAAGTTATTTTTAAGTCATGGTAAAGGAGAAGGGCAGTATAGATGATTCCTCATTTTAAGCAGCAATTTTTTATAATCCTAGGAAGCTAGAAAATGAATGGAAACGAATCACTTCCTTCCTTAATCTTATATACTAGTGTTCTGATAGTTGAGGGTCCATTGTTGATTCTACAGAAATCAATAAATCAGTGCTTTCCATATCCTTGAAAGGTGGGCACAAACTTAGTTGTTCTATATGTTAATCAAAAGGAACATTCCCAGATATTTACTGAATGATTATCAGAATTATGCCCAGTATTTTGGGAGAATAATGAGATAGTCATTATTCTTGTGGACCTTCACCTATTTCTCACTTTATGTTTATGTTTCATTTTCTGTTTTTTTGTTTTTGTTTTTGTTTTTGTTTTCAAGGGTATTGAAGAATCACAAAGCCACACTGGCGAGCCTGTTGGAGATGACTACAAAAAGATGGGAACACTTTTTGGTGAATTGAACAAAAGCCTCATCGAGATGGGCTTCACAAGGATGTATTTTGGTGAACGAATTGTGGAACCAGTAATAGTCATGTTCTTTTGGATTATGCTGTGGTTCCTTGGCCTACAAGCCCTTGGACTAGTTGCTGTTCTTTGCCTTGTCATTATTTATGTGCAACAGTAAGATATGGCCGAATAAGCTGTTGTTTCACATTTGGTAGCCATGTATGTACTGGTGAAGTTATATATTTCACTACACGGAAGCCGAAAAGTTTGCCTTGTTTCAAATTGTGTGCTGTTTTGTAACTAAATTTGTAAGTGAATGTTGCTCATAATTAAACTCAACTCTTGATTATAACAGGGTTGAATATCCATTTGGTAGCTTATTCAAAAGTCTTGTTTTACTACTGTGATCTGTGCCCACTTTCAAACACCCCACCCTATTCCCATACCAAATCTTACCACCACCAAAAAGTGAGCATGGAAAATAACAGGATGTGGAATTCAAGCCAGGCAATACAGATCTTGTAAAGAATTCCAATAAAACATTTTAGAAGAAAAAGGATGAAACAAGGAGCTAAAACAAAGTTTTAATGGGAGAATTGTCTACACCCATACCACCAAATAACCCCTTCTTACTTGTGAAATAATTTGGATATCTTTTGTCCCTGCTCAGCCCAAACCAAATATAAATGATAATTACTATACACTACCTTAATATTGTGATGAAAATCAGCAAAGCTAGCACATTTTCTAATGATTGAAAAGGATATATTTATTATGGCTGATGAAAGTTAAATGTAACTTTTTTACAATGTAATATTTGGGTCTGGAATACTTCAGTATATCATTTGAAATTTTAGACAATTTTGGTGCTAATTACCTTTTGTGAATTTTTTAAGTCTCTTAAGCCATGTCCATTGCTGGCTGTACCCCACAGTAATGCTATATTTTCTTGTATTAACAAGTTATGTATTTTTTTTCTAGAGAGACATTTTCCATGTATTTTTTTCAAAAATTTACATTTTATAGTTCTTTTATAACAATTATTCTAAGATCTAAAGTAATATATTTCCTACTTGGCATGGATTTTTCCCCCCATATTGATTTGTATTATGGCTAAAATATTTTACTATGTCTTTAAGAAAAAAAATCAGCTTATTTTCTTTGATATCTGTATTGGAAAGTACAGTATTACAGTATAAAACAAAATGTTTAAATTTGAAATTTAATAGCCAATTGTAATAATATCCCTTTAAGGCTAAAGCCAGATCAATAATTGGCCAGCATGTTATTAATTTGTTTTAATTCAGTACTTTGGGGTTTTATATTGAAACAAACATTTCTTTAAATACACTTTCAAAACATAAAATGGCTTAGTGATATTTTGGATTTTGTAAAGAACCTAAAATCTCTACACTTGCATCTCAGAGACCTTTAATACAAAAGATAATTATCTAGAAATTCAAGTTAAATGAGAGGGAAATGAGACAACGGGGCATTTTTATCTTTGGCAGGGCAGTAACTAAAGTGTATAAAGTGTTTAATACTCTGCTTTGTAAAGTTTTTATCCAATCCTGTTTTTAAAAATTTATTCTATAAGTTCTCAATGTCTTCCATGCTGAAGCAGAAAACTGATGAAAAATGTTCGATTTAGATTTCTAAAATCAAATAATCCTGAACAAAAATACCAATTGGAGGGCACTAAAAAGTACTGTGGATTTGTATAAATACAGACCTTTTAAAGTTTGACAAAAAAAGAAAAGACTTTGCTGTATCATTGTGTTTTTATTGGATTTGAAATATTTTTATAGAAACCTTTATGAATTTGGCATAGGGGTAAGTTATTTGAAAAGGTGTCTTCATGTGTGTGCAGTAGAATGGTGAGATTTTTAACAGAAGTCATGAGATTTTGTATATCTGCATTAAATATTAAAAGGCATTCTTTTCTAATGCTACCAAGATATTTAATTTTCCTTTGGAATATAAAAAAGATACAGTATGCATAGTAATAGCTCTAATTCCACCAGTGCTAATATTGAAAAAATTTTTAAAGTAAGTTTGAATAGTAATTATTTAAACTATATTGTCAATACTGTGTGTCTGCACACTGCTGTTAATAGGGTGTATATTAAATCACATAAAAAGATATTTGCTATTTTTCTGAATTTTTTTATTGGTTAGAGCAGTATACCATCAAACTGTTTGCTTTGATAGGGAAAAAACAAACTTTGCTTATTTGATGGGAAGAATATATTTTCTTTTATGAAATATATTCGAATATAGATTATACATATACTCTGAAATGAAAAGAAGCTGGTCATTTCTTTGGTTCACGGTGTAACGAATTCAATGGAAAATGGTTCTCAATCATTTCAATCTCAGATACAAGCCAGTTTTAGAAACTGGTATTCATTATGGATAGAGACGCGGAAGTTACAGTGCTAAGGCTATTAGATTATTCATGTGTACATTATACATACCACAGCTCTCAATTCAAATGGAAAAGGTTAAAATCTACAAATAAACTGGCCAGAGATGAATAAGTCAATTTTCCTTAAAGTGGAAACTCAGTGTCTTGTAGAATTCAGTCCTCTCATATCTTAAGCTGTGATATGCAAGTTACTTACCCATTCTGGCCACCAATCAAATCACACTTGGCCCAGTACTGTGCTGGGGCCAGCTTGCACTGACTTGCAAAAAACAACTGCATACCTTTTTCCCCCAGTCCACCTTCAGTGGCATCAGTTGGTAGCCTGAAATTGTCTATGAGGAGAGTATTCACACTGTCAAAATTGGCAAACACAACAAATCAGGGCTCTTTTCTCCTGGCAAGCCAGTTGTTAAACATATACCAGCAAGACACCTCTTAGCCACCATAGTGGTCACATCTCCATTTCGACTTCTATAGATCAAAAAGGAAGCATATTGAGGCAAATCCCCAGCAACCCATCCAAAACTGTATTTGTATCTTTTCCACATGGAAATTATAAATTATGGCTGTCTTCTGAACAACACATCTCTGTGTAATCACGTTTTGATCAGAGAAAATCTCCCTGGGCTGTCACTGAGCTGCATATCCACTGATCCAGATGATCAGTTACAGAACTGATGGAAGGCAAATTACAGCATAAGTAAAGATTTTTTGTAAACTAAGAAGGCTCAAAATAGTCAAAGCTAGATATTGAGCAATTAAGGCTGTTTGTATGGTTTCTAGATTATATTTAACAGTTATTTTACAAATGTTTACTGATTTCAGGTTCTTTTAAATGTTTTTCTTGTCAATACGTGGCTTCACCAGGTCAAAGAAGAGAAAACAATAGGACTTCCGTACCTCTTAATACTTCTAGTAATAGACTTGGCCAAGGAGAATATAAGAGCACAGCCCACTCTTTCACCACCCTCACATTGCCTTGGACAATGTGTCTACTGCACGGTTTCAGTTACCATTTCATACTAATAGCTCTGCAATCGGTATCTCCAGCTCAGAGCACCATACAAAATATAAAATCCATACGTTTTATTGCTTGCCCAACATATGTACTTGCATATCGCTTAGTACCTCGGGTTCAGTATATCCAAAATCAAAAGGAACTCAGCATCCTTCTCCCAGACGGTTTTTTTTTCTTCCTATGTTTCACTCTCAGCAAATGACAGTTGTCTCCTACACGGCCCACTCACAACCAGTCACTGAGTCCTGTCTATTTTGCTTCCTAGAAAGTCTTTAATCTTTATACTTCTCTTGATTCACAGTATCACTTACTTCATACCCTATCATCTCCCTAGATTGCTATCACAGAATCTTAATTGGCTCCCCTGCCTTCATTTTTTCCCTCTATAATCAGAATAATCTTCCTAATCATAACTCTCAACTCCTTGGCTTAAATCTTTTCAATGGCTTCCTGTTGCCATTATGACAAACTGCTTAATCCTTACTAGTTTTACAAGACCCCTCAAGAGCTGGTTTTTGTGTACTTCATCTCTCTGGTACTATGCCTGTCCTTTTCCAACACTCAGCCTTACGGAATTTGTTTTTTCAGTTCCTTGTGAGAGACATGCTTACTCATTCCCAGAATTCTGCACATGCTTTAGCTTCTCTCATTAGCCCCTCCCCACCAAACTGACCAACACATCCACAGCTTTAAGACCTTTAAATATAATGTTCCCCAAGAAAATTTCTGTTAAGCCCACTTTTGTTATTTAATGTGCTTTCAGAGAACCATGCACCTCCCTTATCAGTACTTGTCATGCTATACTGTAATAGCTTGTCAGCTTCTTCCTTTTTAAAACAAAGATTTATTCATTTATTTAAGAGAGAGAGTGAACGCGGGAATATGCACACACACACCCACTCAAGTGGGAAGGGGCAAAAGGGAGAGGGAGAGAAAGAATCCCCAGCAGGCTCCACGCTGAGCACAAGCCAGAGGCAGGGCTGGATACCTCCAACCCAAGGTTACTACCCTAGCGGAGGGCCACCACCCAACCTACCAAAGCCACGCAGGCAGCCCCGTCACCTTCTTCCTTTAGACAATAGACTTCACAACAGCAGAGAGCTTGTTTATCTGGCTCACAAATTGCATTGTCTAACACAATGCCTGGCACATAATATATGCTTAAAATATTTGGCAAATTAGTAAATCAACTTCATTTACTCATGTATTCCCTTCAATGCATTAACAAAGATTTAGCATTGGTTGTATTTTAGAGTTCTTTTGCTCCAAAAGTATGCTTATAATGCATATGCATAAAGAAAGTGAATTGATGTATATGATATGATTATACCATACACTTGCATATTTTCAGGAAACTGTATGCATTTCCAGTGTTGTACCTTATGATATCACTGTTTTTCCAGAAAGAATGCTTTAGAATACATGTGGCCATTGATGCTACCTAAATTTCATATTTTTCCAGTATTTTTCAATAGACTTTTATCTATTAAATTTTTATTTTTAATAAAACTCAGAATCAGGAATTCTCAAGTATCTAAGCTTGGGTATTTCAGGCTACGGAATAAATCCACTACTAGAATGTTCAAGTCACCCAGATCATATGTGTTAAGTAACATGTATATAAAATACTTTGTTATTTTTTTCCAATAAATAATACTCTTTCACAAACCTGCGTCCTTAGTGTCTCTTCTAAGTTTCCGTATCATGTTCTATTTATCAGTCCACTGCTACCACAGCAAGTTTAGAAATTGTCAAAGCAGCATAAAGAATGATATAGAGGACAGTAGGAGAAAGAAAGGAAGTGGGAAGTAGGGTAAATCGGGGAGGGAGATGAAACATAAGAGACTCTGCACTCAGAAACAAACTGAGGGTCTTAGAGGTGGGGGCATGGGTGAGCCTAGTGGTGGGTCTTGAGGGCACGTATTACATGGAGCACTAGGTGTGGGGCATAAACAATGAATCTTGGAACACTGAAAATAAATAAATTTAAAGAATAATTTTTAAAAATAATAATAAAATAATTAAAATAATTTTTTAAAATAATTTAAAAAAAGAAAGAAATGGCCAAAGCAACAGCATACATGAGTGTGAATCATTCCTGATGCTGCAGCAGAAGGCTAAGGCCTGATGTGTGTATGGCTTTCCCAGGCAGTAAAGCAGTAGGGAAACCTAACTCAAAATCAACCTCTGCATCCAAACTGTATATCTCCTTTGTTGCCTTGACTATTGTTTAAGTTAAAATTATTGAATGAGCTCTGCAGGGTGACGGGTCTGTGGTTAAAGGAACAAGGCTGATACAAAATCGAAGGTTAAGCAAAGCTTTATTCCGCGCCAAGCATCAGAAATTTTACTGGCCTGAATCAGGGTTGCCTCTCAAAAGAGAAACAACCTCTCGTAATTTCTCAGGCCCACTTTCATAGGGCGACCCCTGACAAATCACAACCTAATCAGGGTTAATTTGCACTTGTATTGCTCCAGGAACTGGAAAGTTGAGGGCACCTGGGCATTCCCATTCTTAGTTTGCACCTCTATTACTCAGGGTCCAGAGGTTGGGGGTTAACTGGGTGCCTCCCCAAACCTGGTTCACCTTTGTTTTCCAGGGGCTGCTTGCCTGTATTTTCCTGAAGCTGTTTTCCTGAGTAAATAGCAGGGTGGCTTGGATTTTAAAACAGATCCTTACATTCCCCCCTTTTCTTTGGGAAGAGGTCAAATCTTTGACCCTTTTGAACAAGTGACACCAGGGTGTTGATAATGCAGGCAATATCAGTAACAGTAAAACCAGGGGGCCTGCAACTGCTGACACCTAAAAATATCGTTCTCCTCCTGAGGCTGTGCAGAGCCCCCCCTTTTCCAAAAACAGTATGTCAAGCCCTCTTTTATTCTGCAGTACTACTTGACTCAGAAGCTCCCATACTATTAGGCAACAATAAAAATAACAACAAAGTTATTGTCTTTCGAGTCTTAGCTTCAGTCCATGGCCGGCAGGGTCCATCAGCAGTGGCATCCATCTCTGGGGGCGTCCTTGTCCTCAGCTCATTTGACATGACCTGTGTGAATCCAGGTCCTGATGCCTTCTGCTTTTACTGCCATGGGGGTGGTCAGGATGACAGTAAATGGCTCTTTCCATCGAGGTTCTAGGTTTCCCACCTGGTGGCGGCTGCACCCAGACTAAATCTCTAGGTTGTTGAGGATTTTGCTCATCCTCTGACCCAGATGGCAGTTCGGACTCCCGTGTGGGCTCCTTTAAGGCAGACTGCAGCGCCTGCAGTGACTGCAGTACAGACTGCTTAGTTATCAGACTGGTTAGTTATTTCTGCCAAGGCAGCCTCTTCTAGCCATGGGGAGGGGAGAGGGTCTCCCAAAGATTATTTCAAGCAGGGTAACCTTGTTTACATAGGGTGTGCACCACGCCCTAAGGAGGGCAAAGGGAGGGAGATCCACCCATCCACTGCCAGTCTCCAGAATTAACTTTGTCAAGGTCTCTTTAAGAGTCCGGTTTATTCTCTCCACTTGTCCGGAACTCTGGGGCCAGTAGGCACAGTGTAGCTTCCAATTTGTGCCCATGCCTGTGAGACTGAACTCACAAATGCGGGGCTGTTATCTGACCCGATCACCAGAGGCAACCCAAACCTAGGAATTATTTCCTCTAGTAGCTTTTTGACTACTACTCCTGCCATCTCATGTTTGGTGGAGAAAGCCTCTACCAAGCCTGAAAAAGTATCCACAAAAAATAACATGTACTTATGTCCATATTTTCCCTGTTCCATTTATGTAAAATCTACTTCCCAATAGATTCCTGGTTCCCTAACCCCTTTCTCACTTCCCTCTCCCCATCCTGGTTCCTCCTGCTATTAATAAGCCCCCTTTTTTATAAATAGCCCCATGTACATGGAGAGTAGCAAAGGCATACCTGCTGTCCGTGTGGATGTTGGCGGCCTTACCTTAGCCATCTGCAGTACCCTGGTGAGCACAATCAACTCTGCTTTTCGTGCCAAGTCATGTGGGCGGTCGGCCAGCTCCTCTGGTAGCAGAGTAGCTGTATTTAGTTGCCGGGGGCTGAAATGTCATTTTCAGTTCATTGAGGAGTAGGGCCTGATACCCCGTTACTCGGGCATTTGTCATCCACCAGTCTGGTGGGGTCCGGAGGAGGCCCTCGATAGCATGAGTGGTGGTCAAGATGAGATTCCTTGACCAGGAGGGCTGTCAGTGATTGTCCAGGGGCGCTGGTCCTGGAATCCCTCCTGTGGGTCAGACCACTCAAAAGCAAAGAGAGTCCAAGACTTCCTTGCCAGAGGTATGCAGAAAAATGCATCCTTGAGATCTAGGACAGTATACACAGTTCTCTTGGGGCCCAGGAGGGAGAGTAGGGGATAGGGGTTAGAAACAGTTGGACGGGTATCTTCTGATCCCTTCCTTTGCTCCCCAGGGGAGGGGATACTGCCGGACATGAACAGCCATAGTGGTCACTTTTCGCTGTACCAGTACTGGAGGCCATGCCTCGGCCAGGCCAGGAGGCTTTCCCTCTGCCCAGATTTTGGAAAACTCAACCTGCAGGGTTTGGAGAAGGCCTCCCTCTTCTGTCTCCTCCAGTTTTGAGACTGGCTTGTAAAGGAGGTGTTCATCCACTGCTGCCACAAGCATCTGCACAGCGGGTTGACCCAAAGTCACAGTCATGTCTCCTTCCAAGAAGTGAATGCCAGCCCGTAACCTGTGGAAGAGGTTCTCTTCCCATCAGGTTATATGAGGCATTAGGAAAGACCAGGGATTGATGTTTAATGATTCCCGAGGCCAAATTCAAAGTCCTCTCTGTTGTCCATTTGTGTCTTTCTGTGCCATTCACCCCTTGTACCCCTGTTTCCTTTCCAGATAGTTTAGCCAAATGCTGCGAGCCACCTGCATGGTCAATTAGGCGATTTCCCTCTGCAAGGCATGGAACACCGACCCTCCCACAAAGTGTGAGGAATTTGCATGGGGCAGTAGTTTCTCCACCCTGCTTGTTTGCCATTCTTTGTACGGAATGCTTGACATTTAAAAACCATGTATGGTATATAGAAAAATGTTTTTGTTTCTACTTACCATCATTAAAAATAGCTTAATCTTAGATATCCTGAAGCTCTGTGGAGGAGATTGTCAAGGTTCTTAAATGGTTAAATAAAGGGCTTAATATAAAAAATAAAACAGTACTAACAAGAACATTGCCACGCATGGAAGGGATCCATAAATAAAGAGTTCTGCACCCAGTCAGAGAAAAGAGGCTTGAACAAATGCTTTTACCTTTGCAAAATAAGTTATCATTCTCTTTGATGCCAGACAGACTAACTTTTGGTCATTGTATTAATAATGTAGCTAAAACTTTGTACATAACTCATCTAAGCCTTCAATTGCCTTCTTGTTTGTAAGACCTGCTTAAAAAAACACCATATCATTTATATGCAAGTCTATTCCTTTCTTTATTCTCACTTTTGCAATCTGCTTAGGCACTCCTTTTAGAGCATAAAAGCAATAGAAAAATAATAATAACCTACAAGTTACACTCTGATTGAGACTATATCAATACCAATATACTTAATAGTTTAAATGTAGTTACTTAAAGTTTCCACGACCACCCGTTCACCTTTTGCCTGCGTGACCACTCTCTGCCTTGCATGGCCAGAGGATAAAACACTCCATTGAGATAAGATCAGACAGAACCAACTGTTGTCTAAAACTAGATTGACGTGACTGCCAGTGGACCAGGGTCTGTTTCTGCCCACAACTGATTGCTCTATAGATTAGGGATGTTCTGTTGTAAGTTTATGGTACCTGAACGCCAATGTCATGAAAAAATTTATGATTGGAAAATTAAAAAAATCTGTATAATCTCTTACAAAACTCTTTGATTACCTTTCCTTTGGAACAATCTGTAAACACATGCTTTAAATAAAGAACCCTAAAGACACAGTTTTCAGGACATCCCCACACCACTCTTTGAGTCTGATCTCCTCATTCAGAATCACCAATGTCGTCCCCATCTTCTAGGACCCTGACTGTTGCTGGGGCTGGCTCCTGGCACCCATAGGCCTTAGCAACGATGGAAATTGGGCTCCCATGTCCACCAAAAAGTCAACTGATTTCCCCTCTACCTTAACTCTAACCAACGGTTTGAGGAGGGGTTCCGAACCACGGCCCTTTCAGTCTTTGGTGGCCAGCATTGCCGTTTTCTTCTTAGGGCATTCCCTGGCCAAGTGTCCTCTCTCCCTGCAGTAAGCACACTGATCTGAATCTAAGTCTCCCCATTTGCTTTTTCTGCGTTTAAGGTTTTCCTTTCATTGACCATCTCCTATCTACATTTTCCCTTTCCATTGGCCTTTTCCTGCTTCACGTAATGCCAAAATCTTGACAATTTTCCTAGTCTGCCTTTCATTCTCTTATGCATCCCTGTTGTTAAACACCTTTTCTGCTATGCCCACTAATTCAGTCAAATTTTTCCCTTCAAATCCCTCAATTTTCTGTAGTTTTTTTCTTATGTCTGGGGCTGACTGGCTAGCAAAGGCCAAGTTAATTACCCTCTGATTTTCGGGTGCCTCAGGGTCAATCAGGCTGTACATTTTATAGGCTTCAATAAGCCTTTCCATAAAAGCCCCTGGGGACTCATCCTTACCTTGAGTCACCGCACTAATCTTGGATAAATCTATAGGCCTCCTTGCAGCCGCCCAGAGTCCCACCAACAGAGCCTAGCAGTAGAAATGGAGACTTTCCCTACCTTTACATGAATCTCCTTGCAGATGAAACTCATTTTGCAAGACAATCACAATTGTAAAAACTCAGAAACAGACATAGCCAATGATCCAATTTGAGAGTTGCCACAACAGGATTGATAAGGAAGCTTAGTTACTATATGACACACAACACTTCAATAGTCAGAACACTTAGTGATGATCCTGTAGTAGTACATTTAAACTTTAGGTGAGGCACATTACCTCCAGAATAGTTATAGCACACATTCAAATGTAAACCAAGGCTTCTCATTTGTCTAACAGTACTTCCCAAGTGACTTAGCAAACTAAATAAAAGGCCTAATAAGTTAAGAAGACTTCATTTATGATTTAAATCTTGGGATGTATGGTAAAACCTTAGAGTTTTAAAGCACAAGCCTAAATGGGATTAGGGATTTCAAAGAGGTGATAAATGAAAATCACAGAAACTGGTTTCTCCAGGCAGGCAAAGAGAAAGCAACTATTTACATTTTCTTTTCTTTTCTTTTCTTTTTAACTATTTACATTTTCTTTTCCTTTCTTTTCTTTTTTAACTATTTACATTTTCTTATCAAGAGCAGACCAACGATGGGAGAAAACCTTGCCTTTTTGAACAAAGAGAAAGCAGAGTTTCAATCTTATACTTTAAAACCCATTCATTTCAATCTTGGCCCATGCCAACCACACTTAAAACTCTGTTTTCCCTCCATAAACCTTTTACAACTTTCCTTTGCATTCGGATTTTGTCCCATGCCATTTTTTCTTTCCAAACAACTGTCTCATTTAGGACAAAATTACCTTCTTTTACCTTCAACAAAAATACATTCCTGTTCTTTATCTTTCTTACTAATCTCCTACTTTTCCACATACAGAGTTGTTTTCCTCCATCATTCTTTGTTACAGAATTTTGCACTCTTCAGAAACCTTAATCTCCAGTGAAGACTAAGGAGTAGCCGACTGTGAACTCTTACACCAGGAGTCAGTTTTGAAACACAAGTTTTCTAAAATAAACAGTTTCCCTAATCCTGCAAGTTACCCGGCGGAGAACAGCTGTCAACAGCTGGCGCTCCCCGCACCCCCGATCTGCGTGGGGCCCCGGGAGCCTCCTCGGCCATTGCTGCAGCAGTGCTTTCAGTGTCCTGGGTCCAGGCACCCTGGGAGCCTCCGGCGCGGGCTCCGACACCCGTGCCCGGCTTACCTTGCCTCAGCCACAGCCTTTTCGCTCCTGCCGGCCTATGACCCCCAGGCGCAGCTTCCCACAGTCGGTGGGCACCGGGGCGCGGTGGAGCCTCGCCTGCCAGCTCAGAATTCTGCTTTCTGGCCATGAGTATACAATCTGGGACAGTGTGTTTACTGAGCTTCCCTCCCATTGTGAAAGGCGTTACAGACAAAGGGTGGGGTACTTTCAGATGATGTCCTGCTCACGTCCCTCTCGGGAACATAGGGGTGTCTTAGCTAAGGTCTATCCATATAAGCCCTGGATCAGGCCACTACCATGGGAGTGGATGACCTTTATGCCACATGATGCTCCGCGAGACTCAGGGTGCAGCCCACTCAGACTCCGTAGCCAAAGCAGTGGAGCCATACAGACACATTCACACACTCAGGCACTCTTCACATTTAGACAGGTTGGACAGCCCCCCCCCCCCCCGCCCCTGACTTATGGGAGGTGATCAGGCTCCCCTTCTGTCCAATAGGATGGGTCTGACTTTGTCCCTGGTTTCCTATTGCGGGTCCAGCTCATATACAACAAACAACACAAGAAGTAATGGAAAGACAAGAGAGAGACAAGCACAGACAAAGCGGCTTTTCCTAGACAAAGTGTTAAGTCCAAAAACAGACAGAATATAATTCCAGCTCAAAAAATGCGACCTGCCGCTGGAGGGGATTTTCTCCGCCCCTCCGCCACGCAAACCGGGATAGATAAGGTGGGGAGGATCCGATTCCTCCCGGTTCAAGGGAGGCAGAACGGATTTTTTCAGGCACTCACAGCAAGGATAAACAAAGAAGACAAGGACAGACCACCAAATACAAACGCCGACTGCCGAAATACAAATGGTTCCCAGGACAAGAACGTCCCACAGCGTCCTGACCATTGCCAAGAGGAGTGTGAGTCCCCCGGCAATCAGCTATTCGGCAGCCCGCCAAATGGAGGGATGGGGCGTCCCCACATCCACTCCAGCCCTGAGAAGGAATACTGCATCCAGTTTCTCCCCGGTGGGCCTACTTCTGGAGCTCCGCAACCAACAAAACGGAAGCTCAAGCTCTTAACCTCCAAATTCTGATGCTGGCTCAGCCCTCATCGTTTAATCCTGGACGAGAGCCCCCAAATGAGGGGTCTGTGGATAAAGAACAGGCTGATACAAAAGTGAAGGTTAAGCAAAGCTTTATTTCACGCCAAGCATCAGAAATTTTACTGGCCCAAACCAGGGTCGCCCCTCAAGGGAGAAACGACCTCTGTAATTTCTCAGGCCTGCTTTTATAGGTCGACCCCCCTCCAAATCACAAGCTAATCAGGGTTAATTTGCACTTGTATTGTTCCAGGAACCAGGAAGTTGGGGGCATCTGTGCATTCCCATTCTTAGTTTGCACCTCCCTATTACTCAGCAGGGTCCGGAAGTTGGGGGTTAACTGATTGGGCGCCTTCCCCAACCTGGCTCGCCTTTGTTTTCCAGGGGTTGTTTGCCTGTATTTTCCTGAAGCTGTTTTCCTGAGTAAATAGCAAGGTGGCTTGGATTTTAAAATAGGTCCTTACACAGGGACCTGCTAAGATCCAGAACTTAAATCATACACATGCTTATTAAATTTGAGTTATCTTTTCAGCAGTTAAGTTTTATCATTTAGCCTTCCAGCAACTTAAGTAGTTGGAAATTTCCTTGATAGCTGTCCAGTGCACCACAGAATACAAATGAATTTTATAAGACCTCAGTCCTTTTCTGTTATTGGTTTACTCCTTCATTACAAAAGGCTAGTTGATGGTATATTTTTTAATGTGAGTTTTTTTAAACAGAAGAATGAAAATTCTATATGTAATATCCTTATTTATACCATAGCTGTTTTAAGACCAAATCTTAAGAGTTATTCGAGGGTAGAGGATGGGTATGTTAAAAAAAAAGAAGAAGAAGAAGAAGAAAGAAAGAAAATCCTATCAGTATTTGAGTATATATGCCATCTACTGAATACCCTTCTCTGGTCTGCTACAATTGCTTCTGTTGTAAGGTTTCTTGGTTTTACATATGCAATATCAAAAATAATTTATGATTTCATTATTTAATGTATTTTCAATAGGCACAGGAGTATGTATGTTAATGTAACATGCAAATAAAGGCTAAGAAGAAACAATTACAAAAGGAAAACACACTGCTTAGCTGCTAATTTGGAAGGATTAACTTAAATAAATTGGTCTTCCACAAAACTATAAAGATGATTTTTCATATAAGGAGAAGCATCTGCTTAAACATTAGATCAGTGACATTCAAAGATTTTTCGTTTGGTTTGCCCTAAGTGAAACCTTACATGAATAGCCAATATCTATAAGCGATAAAAGCAGAGCTGCTATACTTGATTTTGCTGTAGGTCCAGTTCCCTGGGAAACAGACTGAGAAGAAATTAGCATGCAGGAAGTTTATTAGGGAGTGCTCTGGGATCAGCAACTGTGAAGGAAGTAAAAGAAACAAGGATTAGACAAAGGGAGGCAGGCAATACAGTCACAGCAAGGCCTCAGTGACTCTACACTCTACAGGGTGCCCTCAAACAGAGACAGCCCTTAAGCATTGACCTGTGTCGGGACAGGGGAGCTCTTCAGCCAAAAGCAATTCCCAGAGAGAGTTGACAGGTGGGGCTTGTCATCTGGCAGCACTGCCAGCAGTTAACAAAGTAAATCCTTTGGCTCTGAAGAGAGGATCTGGGTTGCCCAACACATCATCCACTATCTGACTTTTTTGTTCTCACCTTGCCCTCCAAGATACCTGAGTCACTTCTGAGAACCCCGCTCCTTAGAATACAATATGAAGATGACTAATTTAAATCATAAACTCATTGATCAAGATGGATTTTTGTAGCAACATGGACTGGACTGGAAGAGATTATGCTGAGTGAAATAAGCCAAGAAGAGAAAGTCAAGTATCGCATGGTCTCACTTACTTGCGGTGCATGAGGGGCAAACTGGAGGACAGTGGCAGAAGGAAAGCAAATGGGAACTAGGGTAATCTAGGGAGGGAAACGAAACAACAGAGATTTTGAACACAGAA